>APFE030816731.1:6434-23928 GCA_000404065.3 Pinus taeda
GTCAGTTGGATGAGTAAGAAACAATCTGTAGTGGCACTATCAACTACAGAGGCAGAATACATGGCAGCCACTCATGCAAGCAAGGAAGCAGTTTGTTTGCAGATATTGTGTTCAAGTATGGGGTTAGTACAAGGAGCTATAAGGATAGACTGTGACAGCCAAAGTGCAATTTTCTTGGCAAAGAACCCTGCTTATCATTCAAAGACAAAGCACATTGATGTTCAGTATCACTTTGTGAGGGATATGATAGAAGACAAAAAGGTGTTGCTGGTAGAGGTGGACACTTTGAAGAATACTGCAGATGCATTGACAAAATCTATGAGTTCTGAGAAGTTCTCTTGGTGTAGAGAAACAATGAGCATTTCAGGGCTGGAAAAATGACTAGGCTCTCTTGTGCCCCCCTATGGAAAGAAAACAACAAGTGGGATATTGTTGGGTTGTGTTATATTCTTTCCACGACTAACCTACATAGTGAACCGGGGGATTAGAGGGGGGGCGGAGCCCCCCCTTTATTGTGCCAATTGCACAGTGAGGGGGTCATGGAGGGGTGGTAGCCCCCCCTGTCCGGGAAGTTTGAGGGGGGCGGGTAGCCCCCCTCTACGAGGTCCGATGTAGCGCACCGGGAAAAATTTTTTTGGACCCTATATTAGGTTGGGTGAACTTACCTATGGTTTTTGGTCCATGGTTTTGGACGCGATGGTTTTCGGTCCATGGTATTGGATGCTGCAGCATGTATAAATATGTATTGTAAAATTGAAAGGAATATAATGAAAAATCAAGCTGGTAGTCCCGGTTTCGGGATCCAGTGGGAAATATCTGTGTATATGTGTTTTATGTGTTATGCTCTCGCATTGTTTATTTTTTTGTGATTTAGAATTCGTATGCAAGTAATTTCTGTACGGGGTTAAAACCTACACTTATCACTAATGTTAGTTTCAACCATCATTGTATATGTTATTTTCAAAGGAATTCATTCCTCTCATTGATATGACCTCATCCATAGTTTGTCAAGGTACTTATGTCAGTACAATTTTTTGTTACTATACAATTTGTTTTAGGTCCCTATAGTGAAACTGTAGCCCCCATATTTTTGTTGTTGTGCCTCATAAAATCCCACTATTTCTATTTGTGTGCCCCATAGAGTCCCACTATTGTTATTGTTGTGCACTTACATTATTATTTTTATGTAGGCCTTAATTATATTTTGACCCCTTAGACTCCTATATATACCAAGGAAGTCTTGTCATTTGAATCATCCAATAATTATTCATTTATGTGATGTAATATATGTTGCCCCATTGAAGAATATTATTTTTAATTCATTGTTCTATATTTTCTTTAGTTTTTTTATTTGGTTACATAACATTTGGTATTAGAGCTTTGGATCATAGGGTTTCGATACTTTAAACCAGTCATCTTGGAATTTGCGCTATAATTTTTTTTTTTACAAGGATTCAGAAGCTGAAATTTGACCACATGGATCCAAAATATTTTTTAACATAGTGTAAAACTTTTAGAGTGTGGTTCTCTATATTGTTATATATGTGATTCAAGGAAGCAAGGGTTTTTGTATGCTCTATAATGCTGCCTCAAAAAGGTGTCACAAGGAAAACCATCATAACTTTTGTTTCAGGCATTGAAATTGAATTTTGTAAACTTTTTCTAGAATTTAAAGGAATTTGGTTTCTTGGGTACCATTTTTAGGGCCAAAGTTTGAAACAATGAGGTCTGGTATTCCGCACAAGTTCACTCTAATGAACTAGTCCATAAGAAGGTCACCTTGGGATATTTGTCCTAACTTTATCTTGAATAATATAATCTCATTCTAACTATTAGTATTGGAAAGAGGAAAAGGAGGGCTACCAAAAGTCAAACTTTTATAAATTGGGAGGCTAAAATTACAGATACAATAGTTTCAATATCAAGCTCCAAATTGCCAGAAAAAAAGGTGTGTATTTTTTAAATTTACATAAATTTTGTTTGAAAGATCAGTCTGAAGTGATTCAAAGGGCATAGTAAAGAATATATATCATTATTTGATTCCAATATTCCTCACAAAAGAAATGTATCCTCCCATTAAGCAACTATAAATCTCTGCTATGACACACGAAGAAGAGGAAGAAATGCAACAAGATATATCAAAATTACGAGACCAACTGCAACATTTTTTTCTCTACCAAAGAGTAACAAAAAATGAATTGGAAGCCATGATTAATGTTAAGATAGATGGCATAAAAATTTACATGGGATTTTTGAATGATGGTTTAAAAGCAAACATGGAAGCAATGATGAATGTGAAGATGGAAGGGTTGAGGGAAGGTTTGACAAAGTTGTTGCAAGAAAGGATTCCTAGTAGTGACAAGGAATTCCATGAAAATAAGGATGAGGAAAAAAGGAAAATGAATTATGGTTCTATAGACTCTAACTCATGGCTAAAGATCAACCATATTCCAAATATCGATATGAGGAATTTTGATGGCCAGGATCCAGTAACATGGATATTACAGATGAAGCATTTGTTTGATCTACATGATGTGCAATACACACAAAAGGTACAAATAACATATTTATATTTAGAACCCATTCAATTTGTATAGTATCTATGCCTTTATTCTCATAAAGCACTAGTCACTTGGACAAATTTTATGGAGGAATTGATAGCACATTATGAGGATACAAAGAGAAATACCTTCTTTAGTCAATTGATAAATCTCAAGCAAAAGGGTTCAATGGAAAAGCACATTGAGGACTTCCAAAGATTGAATATCAAGGTACCTAATATTCTAGAGGAACATATGATTGATGTATTCATAGGGACTTTAACGATAACATCCAGCATGAGGTTCAGCTTTTGGAACTTAATCCATTGGAAAATACATTCAGGGTCACAAGAAATGTTGAAAGAAAATTTATGGAAGCAAGAAGGTCTAGCACTAACAAATAAAGATAGAACTATTGTCACTCGTAGTTTCCCACAGCCTACAACGTTGACACCAAAACAGCTAGAGGAAAAAAGAGAAAAAGGGCTATGTTACAATTGTGATAGTAAATACACTAACGGTCATAACTGGGATGAGAAGAAATTATTTTACATAGATTGTGAAGAGGAGGAAGAAAAGGAGCAAGAAACATCAAAATAATACGATATACACCAAGAACCAACCCCGGAGACTAAAAAATAAGAAATAAATTTGACCATATCTTGTAATGGATTGGCGGGAATTACCAATCCTCAAACTCTCAATATAGAAGGATATATCAAGAAGAAAAAGGTAATAGTGTTGATTGATTCAGGTAGTACTCAGAATTCTATTCATTGTAAAGTAGCCAAGGATTTAAATTAATTTATATATATAGCACCAAAGTGTCAAGTGATGGTTGCAAATGGAGGAAATATAAATTTCTCAAGGAAGTGCCATAATATAAATTTGACCACGAGGGAATATGCATTGAATAGTCCAATGTCATAATATCAATATAACTATGGGGAAATGTGTATTGAATATTCCAATTCTTTCCATTCCAATGTGTGGTGAAGATGTTGTATTAGGAGTCCAATGGTTACAATCTTTAGGGACGATATATTTTAATTTTCAAGAAATTTTCTTGAATTTTTTCTCAAAAGGAAAGGAAATTGAATTAAGGGGTATCACAAGGAAACTAGGGAAAAAAATAAACTTGAATGGTATGACCAAGATTTTGAAGAAGGAACAATGAGGGGTAATTCCATAATTATGTTCACTAGATGTTCAAACATCTAAGTCATCAATTTCTTCATATCTCCAAAGAGTCTTGGATAATCATTCCAAGGTATTTGAGACTCCCAAAGTTCACCTAGTTATTCGTGATCATGATCATTCTATTCACTTTATTCCAGGAAGTATTCCTCCAAACATTAGACTTAAAGATATCATTATGCGCAGAAGAGTCCAATTAAACATATGTTTGTAGAAATGCTAGAGGCAAGTATAATTCAACCTAGCCAAATTTCTTTCTCTTCTCTAGTAATATTGATGCACAAGAAGGATGGATCATGGCATATGTGTCCATATTATAGAGATCCCAACAATATCACTGTTAAAGATAATTTTCTCATTCCTGTAATTGATGAATTGTTGGATGAACTACATGGAGCTATTTAATTCATGAAAATGGATCTACATTCATCATGTCATCAAATTAGAATGAAACAAAAGACATTATGAAAATAACATTTAAAATTGATGAAGGTCATTATGAATTTTTGGTCATGCATTTTGGTCTTACTAATGCACCTTCCACATTTCAAGGTTTGATGAATTCCTCTTTCAAACCCTTCCTTAGAAAATATGCGTTAGTATTTTTTAATGATATACCAATCTATAGCATGTCTTGGAAAGATTGTGTTCAACATGTTGACATGGTGCTCAAATGATTAGAGGATAAGCAATTGTATGAAATCTACCAAATGCTTCTTTGGGGTATAGGAAGTGGAATATTTGGGTCATATTGTATCACGTGATGGTGTTAAGGTAGACCCTAACAAAATTAATTCCATCAAGGAATGGAAAATCCGCACAACCTTACGACATCCTCGAGGATTTCTCAGGTTGATGGGGTATTATCGCAAGTTTTTTAATAATTATAGGAAGATAGAAGCACCTCTAACAACATTACTAAAGAAAGATGAATTTTCTTAGACTTCAAAAGGAACTAAGGCCTCTGAACATCTTAAAGAGGCAATGTGTTGAGCTCTGGTATTAGCTACACTAAACTTCACAAAAACCTTTATTGTGGAATGTGATGCCTTAGGAAATGTCATTGGTGTTGTTATAATGCAAGAAGGAATATTCTTATAGGATATTTTTTCTCATATGGTTAATAGGTCTATAAACTGGATCAGTCCACATCCACTAACACCTTGCCATCATCCCTACAAAAATACTTAAGCATGACTCTTCCAAATCCTTGAGTTTTAGGATTGACTGATTCATTTTAGTGCTTTAAAAGCCCAGTGCACCTTGCACCTTTAGCAAATTGTGTTCAATAGAAGGTTTCTTCATTCTGCACTAGTGTTGATCATCATCAGGCTATCCCTTGTTGGGGGTGCGCTAATTCTATAAATTCAGAAAAATTAAAAATAATCATGAAGCTTCCTCTTCTAGAAGATTCTAGGAGTTGTTTCAAACATTTACCTTGGATAAGAACTTTAAATCCTATCTGATCCTACATTGAATATTTCACCTATTATCCCTTAAGCTCATCCTCCCCTCTTAAGTGGATCTCAAGCTTAGATTGGTAAATGGATAAGAATTCCTAAACTACCATCCCTCTCCTATAAATTTATAGCCATCTACAACATCAAGGTTGGCTTTTGGAGACTAATCATACCTTCATGTTGTTTCCTTGAATCTAAGAGAGTCGTCATCTTCATGTATTAGGGTGACATTGAGGTGTGCTTTGTTAGAGTCATCCTGGTTATCCCTCCATCAGAGATCAAAACTCTTTTTTTCACTTCATGTTTAGGTGTCCCATCAGTTTCGATCATTTGCACTCATTAGGAGCATGCCATAAATCTGACAGAAAGGTTTGTGTTACCCATTCCCCTCATGCTTGGCACTGTTGGCTCAGGTCCATTTATAAAAAATCAAACTCTTGAAACAGTCATTTGCAGCCCTATTTCAATTTCTAGGTCATGACAAGTGTTCTCGGTCATTAGGTCTAGGGTTAAGTCAATTTGGTTTTTGTAAAGTCTAATAAAGCCAGCAGGCCAAAGGGAGGTCCTCGATAGGTTGTTATCTCAAAGATTTTTATCGTTATATGGATAGATTATGACTTCTCTTCAAAACTCTGTTTTGAAGATAAGTCGACATTTCATTTTTGTAATAAATTTCAAAAATTTTAGTTTTTGAATTGTCCAGGCACAGCCCTGGTCTCCTTTGCCAAATCATATCACAGTTATCCCTGCAAAAAGTATCAAAGAAAATAATTATTTCATCCAAATTTAAGAAGGAAACCAAAAAGCAGAAGTCTATTAATCCTGAAAGAATGTCAAAATGCCAAACATTATGAAAGTGGGTTATGGAGCAATTTAAAATCAAATCTAATTTGGTGAGATATTTTCTTCACATATAAATCATGGAAGATCATCCATTTCCACCATTTCTCAAGGCAAAAGTCAAATTTGTGAAGTGGAGGGCAGAAGACGCGTTTGAAGGGTAGATTGATAAGCTTGAGGGTGTGCGTGACCCATACAGAAGGCGTGCGACACATTGAGTGCTCGCAGCGCACTGGGCTCCACTAGACAGTGTAAATTCGCATGTGCGCGGTGCATAGAGAGTGCTACACACTGGGTGATGAGCGCGGCGCACTCAGTTTGAAGCCCAAACTTGTTTGCAAATTCATCAAATCGCCCAAACTTCCCATAAATTTGCCAGGTAGGCTCTCATCCACTGTAATTGTTTTGTATTTAATGGTGAAATGTGAATGGTTCATGGCTCATTCCCATTGAAACAAGACTTTGAAAAACCTCCCTTTTACCAATAAGAAACATTGCTCAGGGTTTTGCAAACAACGTTGTCACCAAGGTCTACTCTTTTCCTCACTTCCCACTGTCCCTCATTTCCAAAGTAACTCATCAAATTTCCTCATTAATCCCCTCATAATCCTATCATATGATCCCTAAATCCCTAATCCCTTACCCCTATGAAAACTCCTTAAAAACTATTCAATATCCCCCTAATCCTAAACCCTGTTTCCATATGTATACATTTTCCCTTCCTTACCCAATTACATTTTATTTCAAAGTCCCTAATTCCCTGATATTTTACCTTTCCTAATATTCCCTTGTGCATTTGTTTTTCCCCTTGGTCACAGCATTGTTAGAGCAAAAAAGCAGTTCACATTCAATTGCACACACAGTTTCATTCAGAGCAATTTATATATCAACATACATATTCCAGACATCTTGTTTTCAAAGTCATGTCAGAGACAGATTCAGTTTATGAGCAGGAGTATGACAGTGATTCTACAGCTGAGGGGAATGTGCCACAGAGGACTCACAAAAGTGGAAAAAGTGTTCAGCATGTGAGGGAGGAGCCTACTTCTTTGACTCAATTGCAGGCTTGCCCGCTTGCAATGGATTGTTTTTAGTGTCGATCATGTTTCCAACACTGTGAGATGATCTCACAAACCCAACATCATCATGAACTAGTTCATTTATTTGTTCTACATTTACATGATGGCCGTGTAAACCTCTCCGGAGTAAATTTCACTTTGTCACCAGAGACTATTGCTCAGGCCACTGGGATACCAAATATAGGAGAGGAATGGAACAAACGCCAGCAGTTAGACAAATTCTACTATGAGACATACATCAAACCTAGGCATATGAGACACCTGAGCATGGTTTTTCCTTTCAGATTCCTGAGGGATGAGTTTGCACCATTGATGAAACTCATCATTCAGTATTTCAGTTGCGAGGGCAGATTCTCGCGTCTCTATGCGTACCATGTCCAATTGTTGATGCATTTCACGAGGGTACGTATGATGAAAATTCCGTATTTCATGTGTCACAACATAGAGAGGATGGTGGTTTTAGTACAAAGGAAGACCCCAGCACAGTAGCATAGAAGTATATATCATTACGCGCTGATCAAAATCATAGTGGTACATCAGTTGACACAGCAGGGCATTACTTGGGAGGATTTCATCTCCCGTGGCTTCTTCACAGTGCCACAGCCATTTCCCAAGATAGTTCATGATGAGGGAGAGCCTTCACACCAGCCATACATTCTTGAGACCGAGCATATAAGTTCTCCATTGTATGTGACATAACAGCGAGGCCACAGGGCCTTATTTTCATCTACACGACGAGTACTATCTCCACCCGGGGTGGAAGGGGTCTCGTTGACTCCATCAGTAGAGCGAGTATTATCTCCACATGATGTGGAAGGGGTCTCGCCTTCTTCTTCAGCACAGGTACAGATCCAGGACAGGGGCAAGAGGCCTATGCATGATGATGGTCCTTCAGGAGGCTGGGACATGGATTTCACGATCATTGATGTTGATGCTAGCTCTCCTAGCTCGGAGCTAAAGGAGATCATCCGGGAGAAAAAAGCTAAGAATGACTCGCTGAGAAAGAAATTTTAGATGGCTCAATGGGTGATAAACTACCTGGAGCAGTGTAACAAATAGCTAGAGGATGAATATACACTTTATGAGCTGCAGCAAATCCGTGAGGATCGAGAATTGGCCCAAAAGAGACCGGGTGATATGACACCAACTGATCGAGAGTCTATGCTCATACATGTTAACACTCATCTGGAGAAATTATTGGCAAAGGCCAATAGAGACAAAGACATGCTTCGTCATATGAAAACTCATTATTGAGCTCGTATGCATGTCCGCAAAGCAAAAATGAAGATTTTAAAGAGGAGGTTGAGCAGAGCACTAAAACGGCGGAAAAAGCCTGGTCCACTCCAAATTTTGGCCGAGGCTTCATTGAATGGACATAATACATGATGGAGGGTCTTTGCTCCAAATTTGAGCAATTTCGGAGAAATTCTTGTCATTTTGAAATTTTTGGCTTCCAAAACAGATTTTTCAGCCCAACTCGTAGCGCGTCAACGCACGCGCTTATGATTGGGACACTTGCTGGAGGAAAACTTTATAGTTTTGGATTTGTCATGGTAATTTATGCATTCTCTAGTATGGCCAAGGAATTTCATCAAGTTCTGGATGATCAAAAGGGCCGAAAATACCATGCAAATCACCTTTCTGCCACCTTTTGCACCAGCAGGAAGCACTTGTGGGAGAATGAAGTTTTGGAGGGGCAAATGAGCTCCAAATTGGGAAATTCCACTTGGGCTGGATAGCAGACATCCAGGGCTTTCCAACCAGCTATTTTGAGCTTCATTTTGATGTCGAGAAGTGCCCCAAAAGTAGGCTGAAAGGCGCGCGGTGCATAGAACTCAGGCACGGGGCGCATAGAGATTTTTGGTCAAATTTTCTCCTTCCAACTCAGAATTTCGGCCAGTTATGACCAGTTTCACCTCTTGATGTGATGTTTGACCCAGCTTGATGTAATTTGATGTACATGATGTAAATTTGGCACTTATTTACCTATTATAGATGATTCATTAAAAAAATAGTAAAAATTTAATGAATGGATTAGTTTCCCTTCTTTTAGAGGCAAGTTGTTTTGGATGCCTAGATTTTGGTTCCATTATTAGAATTAGTTCAAAATGCTCCTAGAAGGAGGAGCTCGACCCCTAGAGGTGTGGGAAAGGGTTAGGAGGTCTATATGATGTAATTTTTGAGACATTCTATAGGTTGGACACTTGGGATTGCTTTGGCATGCTATTGTACATATTTTCTCTGCATTTTTGGCTAAGGAAAGACCAGGGTTTTGCAGCACTATTTGGGATCCATGTGGCTTTATGTTTTGATGGTGTGCTTCTTTCAGTTATTTGTAAGTTGTATGTGTATCATTTCCTTCTTTCATCTTCTACAATTGAACAAATGAAGTGTTAAGGTAGAATCCATCGATTGTTATGCTCTGCCTTTAAGTTGTTTGATTTTCCATGTTTTCATATGTTTAAGGAGAATCCTTGAAAGCTTCTTGCTCTCCTTAGCTCCTCACCAGTCTGATCTACCCATTCATTCCCTTTGAAAGCATCAAGACGATCGCCTACCTTGCCCCAAATAGACCTCTGCAAAACTGTGCCTCATCCCCAAGCCCAAATTGCCTTTCCCATTGTCTTCAACAAAACCCTAAAAACCCAAATCAAATCAAACCCTTGCACTTAATACCTAGCCTAAGATAAGTTGCAAATTTAGTCATCTCGAGCCTCATTGATTACCTTTTCTGAGATAGACCCGGAGAGAGCCCTCTCCTGTCCTCGTAGGGCTAGCTACGAGGCTGAGCGTGGTTTGATGTAGCCTTGAGTTTACTTATTTCAGCCTAAGGTAGATTCGAGCACTAACATGCTTTGTGAAAAGGAAGGAGACGTAAACTTGGGGAGCTCTCTACAAGATCAGCTACTATTATTTGTCATAAACTCTTTCCTATTCATATTAATGCAAAAAGTACATTATTTTCCTATATGTGTTATGTTATGTTTATATTCATATATTTCAATGCTTTGTTGATCCATTGAATAGAGTAATTGGATAATTATACATAGATTTTGTATATATTTGGCTTGTGTTGAATGTATGTGAAATTTCTAATTATAGCAATCGGAGCTACAATTAGAGCTTACAAGTGAAGAGGAGAGAAGAGATTGAGATGGATTCCAAGTAAGCCTCTTTCCATTCTTCAATTTCTCTAAGGGAAACTTTATATTCTTTGCTTTATGTTGTTCTAGACCAATCCACTACGCCTAGGGAATATATTTTTGTCCACAATCGTAAATTCTGCATAACGAATTGGTGAATCCGTTAGGGATCATTTCATTCCCTTAGTGGTTTCCTTGTCCCTAGTAATTGTTTCGCCTCTTAAATAGACCTCTATTGCCTCACTCAATCTGAATTGACCCAAGGAATACCTTTCATTAAGCTTCATTGGATTTTTTGTGTCATAATTTGGCCTTGCCTTAATCATTGCTCCACCTAGTCTGAAGAAATAGCGTTGTAGCACTTCCTTTCATTATTTGCACCTATGTTGTAGAGCACTAGTTGCCTTTTAGCACTTGCGCTTATCCCTATTTCGTGCAAAAAAAAATCCTTTTTTTTCTTTGTTCTCTAATTAGCTTTGTTCCATCTGGTCCTCTTGATGTCCCTAAGTGAGCCTTGATCTATCAAAAGCCTCCATCTCGTTTTCTTTTGGTTTTGAGTGCCTTTGATAACAATTTATTTAGATATTCCTTTCTTCTTGTTAATTAGGTCATTAGCAGATTGATTTCTTAATGATTAATTGCTTGAAGGAATTGGTGTTTCATTCATCATTCTAAATAGTGTATTTTATTAGTGTTTAGACAAATATCTTACTTTTCATCTTAAAATTAAGTGGAATTGAAAATAAAAATCTTATGCATCTTGCATTGCATGTAGGGTTGTGTGTGTGAATTGGAATTAGGAACAGTTGCATTAGGGGAATTGGTTTAACAAACTTGTTTGTTGCATCTGGTATGTTGCATACTTTTTGTTCTCTTCCCTCTCGTACATATATTTGCATTAAAATAAAAAGTTTCATTTCATCATACTAGCTTGCATTTTAGGATATTCAAGTGAAATTCATGGTGAGCCTTGAAAACTAAAACTTAATCTTAGATAAAATTTAAAATTTACTGAATCAATCTTAAGGAGCATTTGAAACGTTAATGCAAACATCTATAGGTATAGGCTATATGTGTGTTCCATCATGTATAAACATAGGAGTTGTTATTTTTTTCCATCGTTTCATTCTGGGGGTGATATCCCATTCCACGTATGCAAGTGTATCAAACCATTCCCTATGGACCTCTGGGTATATTGGATGGTGCTCCATGCATGAAAAGTATATGGGAAGGCTCTCATTGTATAGTTACACATTAGACAGCACTAACATGCGCTGTTATTCAACATACCATCGAGTATATTTTGGAATTCCACCATAGGTTGCTATCCTCACCATAGCTAACCAAGTCCGTCACCTTGTATATTGTGATACATCGAACACAAAATTTGGGGAGATTGCATGCATGTACCTAAATCCTTGGTACTCCAAGGTTGTATATTGCATTTAACACTTGTTTTGTAACCCTTTATGCCTAGTTTACCCTCTTTGATTTTGTGGTAATTGTTAAAATTTATTAATCTAATGTGGAAGAAAAACACCCTACCCTTCGTCGTCCACATAGAATGAAAAATAAGCCTAGTCTTCCACCTAAGGCAACTCCTAGCTATTTTCAAAAGTGTAAGAAGACACAGACTACCGAATATAGTGCTTTAGGAGCTACTACTTCTAGTCCTCCACATGAAATTTATCAACTAGAATCATATTTTCCTATGAGTATTGAGCCCAATATTACCTCTCCATTAGCTAGTGAATCTAACAAAGTCAAAACAAAAGCACCTGAAATATAATTACCTGAGTTTATTGAACCTGACTATACTGAATCAAATACAACACAACCTGAGCTTATTAAACCTGACTATACTGAATCGAAGACAAGACAACATGGGGCTATACAACCTAAGGCACCTCAGTTATCTACACCTATTATTTCAAGACCTTCCTATTGTCTTCCTTTGTCTCTGACACAACCATAACCTATATATCTTGGACCCAATGGTGAACCACTTCCACTTGGTCTTGTGTGTATTAAAGATATTACACCGGAAGAGACTCAACCCTCCTCTCTCATTTGACTAGGGGCTCATTTCTATCAGAACCATCCTTTTCTTTCTCCTCATACTCCATCATAGGCTCCTTTGTCTGATTCGTTTCCTTTGAACTCACCTTTGAGTTTCCCTCAACAACCCTCTTTGGGATAGTTAACAGTACTGAATTTGTTACGGTTTATCAGCCTATGTCTACTACCATGATTGAGAAAACCCATGTTGCAAGTCCATACATGTTTGTAACATCACCAGAGACACATTTTTATGGTGGCCCATCCATCCCACTTGGTTACCATTCTTTGTCCAATACATTTTTTGGTGTAGCATCTAGTCCATGGACCTCTCTCCTATCATATACATCTGTATTTCCATCTAGCACTTCTTTTATGAGTGCTACACAGTCTTCTCCCCTTCCTCCGTCTACTATGTTTCAGCAGCAACCTGGCCCTTATATTAGTTGGTATGCACACCTACAAGAACACAATCCAGAACCTATTTGGAACCCTCCTCCTTGGGGGTAGTTGCCTCTGTATGGCCCTTGTCTTTCAATAAGGGGGAAACCTTTTGCAGGGATATTTCCATCTCCTAAATTTAGTGCTCGACCTCAAATGATTCCTCCATATTCAGGAATGGTTGCTAAATTGTTCTTGTACAACCTAGTTCGGTTGTAGCTTCATCTTTAGTTTCTCAACCCATTCCACCTACATCCTATATCTTTATTCAACAACCTATATCTCAACCTGTTCAAGCTCAAGTGAATGTGATCCAACCTTTATAGGCTGCATCTTTAAATTAACCTATCCCATCAGTATATGGCACTTCTCAAGCCTTGTATACCCAGCCTTTTTAAGGTAACTTACAATCACAACCGCTTGGTCAGGCCATTCCTCAAATTCAAATGGGTTAGAATGTATATGATATGGCACATGTAGAATCTAACCAACTATATTTTTGGATGATGCAAAACCCCACAAGGCAACAATATCAACCGTATCAAGGTATCCCTCAAATTTCTTATGGTCAGCAAATCCAAACCCAACCATTTCAACCTTTACATCATTATCCTAGAGTTGGGAAGCAAGGCTATGTGTATTCTGGTTATCAAAATCCTCCTTATACTAGAACACAGATACCTGTTTCCCAAGAAATCCCATCTTATCCAGGATATCCTCCACTAGACCTAAACAGACAGTTACCATTTATATAAACTCTTGAATTTTCAAATTTAACCAACCTCACCAATGATCTTATTTCTCATTCTCATTGGTGGTTGGTTACCCACGAAGTTTCCCAATGATATCCCAAAATTCAATGGAAATCCTAGAGAAGACCCATCCACACATCCGATGACTTATCATTTGTGGTGTTCTTCAAACTCTCTCAATGATGACTATGTTCATTTGTATCTTTTCCAGTGTACACTCACTGGTATGGCAACAAAATGTTATATTGAATTACCAAGAGCTTCATTCGATAATTTCAGTGCCTTGGCTACCACATTCCTAACACATTCCCAGTTACCCATCTAATATGAGTCTGGAACTAAAACTTTAACCAATTGCAAACAAACTAATGTCACTCACATCTTAGATCACATTCACGAGAGGCAACGTTGTCATCATTTGCTTAAAACATTTATTCCTGACCAATTGTTAGTTAAATGGTTCATTAATTCTATGTTTCCATCTATCACAGAATACGTCACCAAGGGAAAAGTTGTGACCAAAGAGAAATTAATTGCTCCTACCCAATATTTGGATCTTATTTATACCCAATCTGGCATGATAAAATACCAAATTATCTGTGACCTTCCAATATTGTTCCTCAACGTCCTAGTAAAGAATTTCATGTTGTCAATGGCATGATTGATTTTACCAACCAGTAGTCAACAAATAAACCATCTAGATTGACTATTGTTATGACTACTCAAAACCATCCTTCCACGACTCCTACGGCTTCTACTTCCAAGATCAATATTGTTCAATCATCCAAGCATAAATCTCAGCAACCAAGAAGAAAAAAGGAAAAGGTAAAAAGAAGAAAGATAACCCTTTGTATGATAAACAAAACAATCAATATTTTGAAGAAAAGTAGAAACCTCATTACCCATGTTTGATTTGTAATGAGGATAATTTCACTCAAGATTGTCCACACTGAGTGGAAGTGAATCAGTTCCTTAAAACATCTTCTACTTTCATTATGTTGACAGATCGCTTTCTGAATCAAGAGCCTAATATGGTTTCCCGGGATCCCCCTTCCTCTAACTCAGTTTTGATGATTTCCCCCACTAAGCTGAAAAATGATGTTATGGTGGCCACCCGAAGTAAATACTATGGTAATGTGAATCCCTCAAATGGTCAGGCTACTTATAAAACTACTATTTTGACTGCATCTCCATTGTATCCTACTCCAAATGCTATACCTACTAAGTTGATTACTAAGCTTCCCAAAGGAATTATCCACAAATCTGCTTTCAACCCTCACACAAGAGCCACTCAAAATTATAACATAATTGAGGATCTGGCTCAATCTCGCTCAACCATGTCCACTCTCAATGTGTTGCAAAATTGTCCCACCCAAAAGAAGGCTTTTCTTTATGCAATTGGAAGTACTTATCCTCCGGATTCCAACCTAGTAGTTTTTAACCATGAGAATCATACACCTCGACTTCCACCTCAATTATCTTTCATGATCCAGGTTGTTGTTCACGGTAATAATATCCATCATTCCATTATGGATGAGGGAGCGTCAACCTATATTATGCCTCTTTCTTGTTGAAAGCCAATTGGTTCTCCCCAATTAAGTAAGTCACCAACCACTCCGAAGTCTTTTAATGGAAGAGTTTATAAACCTTGTGGAATTTTGAATTTTCTACAAGTAGAATTAGGTAAAGAGACTGTATCCATAGAAATCAATTTTAGATGGGCTGCTAGACTAAAATAGTATATTAGGTGGCATGTGGATTTATGCCATGGTGGTAGTTGTTTCAACATATTCTATAATGATCGCTTTTCATCACAAAATCAGTATCATTGCCATTGATAAGCTCACTTTATTTTCCACTGATTCTTCAGTTACTAGAATTCTCCCTCTCGTGGGGGAAACCCCTCGCCTGTTGGCATTATGATGAAAGTGTTGTCCTTGATGGAAACTCACTCACAGGTCAATTTAGTTTTGATGAAAGGCAACCCACATCGTAACAGATCCATTCATATGTAACAGGGCATTGGTACAGAAGAACAGGAAGATGGAACTAAAGTCTACTAATCACAATGAAGAAGTTGAAGGTAAAGGATGGTGAAAAGTAGTTTAAGATGTATATGCAGGTCCACTTAGTCAAAATGGCATATACATGTAGGTCCACAAAACAAAAAGGGTGTATACATATACACACATTCTCGCAAGAGGAAAAGCACGTACATGTTGGAAAATCAAGAATTTCAAGAGTGGAGAATACCAAGGGTCAATACCATGGTATTATACCACAATATTGAGCGGAGTATTGACTATTTGAACCTGCCCAAGAATACCACAGGAACTAAGTGGTTTTGGTCCGAGGTATTGAGAAAGGCATAAAACTATATAAGGAGGAGAAGATCATAAGGCCAGGGCGTGCAAGTGAAAATGGTTTATAAGGAATACTTATATCTGAAGGATATTGCACGGGCTATGTTGGTGATTTGATCTGAAATATTTTGTGCACCTTGAATTCAATGTTGGATCAGGATCATGAGACCTGAAATGACTTATCATTGAATGATTTGATATTGGTTGGGCCAGACCTAATTGTGTACACCTATTTTATTCTTTGAATGTCATGATCTGGGTTTGTCTGAAGTTGAAAATAGCAGCGAAGCTATGATTTAATACTTGCATATTTGTAAGTTGGTTCACATTGGTGAAGTTGCGTATACACGTCGATTTGGCTCTTCAAAGTAGCATATGCAAAATAAAAGTATGTTTTTCAGAGATGACTGATCTAGTTAATCAGTACTGTTGTTTTATTGTTGTATGTTAATGAAGTCTTCTTACATATGAATGTAAAACTGAATGCATAAGGAGTTTGATATCTAATTTATTGATTGTATAAGTGAGAAGGGTGATCTTTGTACTATCTATGTAAGGCTCTGTAAATTGATAGTAGATGTTCAGTATATTTCTAGTTGGTACAAACTTGATTCAAAAGTTTTATGTCTTAGTAGTTTTGAAGGTATGCACAGGTTTGATTAAAGGAAGTAGTGTATACACGCAGGTTGGGTTAAGTAAAGTAGTGTATACATTCTGATGCATGATTTTTGAGGTTGCAACTCATTTTGAATGATGATGGAGATTTCTAGGTTCAGCACAGTGTTCTAGTGACAATCATCTGAATGTTCAGATTAATTAATTATTGTTTGAGGAAGTTTGAAAGTTCTAATGGATCCAACATGAAATTTTGATGAAACGAGGCCTTCATGTGTATTGTTGTGTACCAGGAGCATCTAGTCTGAAAATTTATGAAACATGATCACTGGAGGAAGAGAGAAGCTCGTAGCCTTCTATAAGCTAGCGCCTACATACTAGTAAATACATTGGCTAGTACAAGAGCTAGGGGTTGTAGCTCCCTTCTAGTAGAAGCTGGAAAACGAAAGAAGGTTGTAGCTTTCTAGAGGTGGGTGCCTGTGTATTGGTATGATTTTGCACTAGTACAAGATGGTAAACATATTTTCTTATTATTAAAATAAGACAGAGATGACAACAGTAGGTCGTTTTCATGCATGTTGTGTTTCCACCTTAAATCTTCGTTTTCATGTGTATTTCTTATGTGTGATGGTTTATTGTTATGAAACCAACTCACAAAAAGATAGGAAAGATAGATCAATGCCTTAGAATTCAACCTCTTCGAGGGGGAAACCTCCTTTACATTACACAAAGAACAACTTTTGGATGATACAAATGAGAAGACATCCTTTCTATATATAGGAGTCTAAGGGGTCATAATATAATCAAAGCCAGCATAACAACAATAATGTAAGGGCACAATAATAAAAATAGTGGGATTCTATGGGGCACAATATTAACAATATGGGGTCTACATGGGCACAACAATATAATAATGGGGTTGTACTAATAACAATAAGGGGTTACACTAGTAGTATAGGGACCTAACATGCCCCTCTCCTTCAAAAAGTGTTGTCCTCAATGCTTG
>APFE030816756.1:0-14178 GCA_000404065.3 Pinus taeda
AACATTGGGTGTGATATTTGTAGTAGAATTTATTTTAATGTTTATTTAAGGAATTTCATAAATAAATTATTGAAGAATAAATAGGAAAAGTAAATCAGATGTTGCAGTGATAGAATTTTACATAAAAGCCTTTTCAAAATCAAGAGTGGGGCTAACCAAGCTACTTGGTGTTGATTTGGGGTAGCATCGGATGTCCTCTAGGCATGAAAATTGGTGGAGAGGCTAAAACATGAGATCTCCAGGACCCAGAAATGGTTTGGGAAAATTCCACCCAGTTAGGGAGATATTAAAATAATTAATATTTTTAATGGGTTCTTAAGTCTAAACTTAGAAAAGTAAAAATATTAATGGGTATTAGTATAAAATTGGGTGAGAAGGTTCTAAATGAAATGGATCAAGCCAAATCTAATCTTAGCCGTTGATTAGAGATTTAATCTTGGTTGTTGAAGACTCAACATAAAAAGTATAAGAGGAGGCTTGAGGGTCAGTTGGAGATACACCAAGATTGATCAGTCAGTTCGATTTTCTGGAGCGGGGTTTGCTAAGAGAAATCGAACAAGTGATCAGAGTTGTAGCGAGGGCTAGTGAGTGCATAGTAGAGAGGCAAAGAGTGCTGAAGGATCAACGCTGAGGCAGAGAAGGCTACGCGGAGCCAACAGGAGCCACGCAGAGGGCCAGAGGGATTGCGCAGAGGCTACCAGGGCCTGCGTGAGTGACACAGAGGGCCAGAGAGCCTGCAAAGAGCATCAGAGGGATGATGCAGAGGGTTCCAGGTTGACTCAGAAGTCATGAGGGTTGACGCAGAGCCTCAGAGAAGCGTTTGAGAATTTTTCGTGGAGCAGACTTGCTGAATATCTACTTTCGAAGAGAGGTATTATTGCCAGATAGAAATCTCTGTTGGGTGAGCCAGTTTGGCATCCAAGTTGTACTCAAGAAAGCTGCTTAATAATAAAACCATCAGAACTGTTGCACCGGTTTTCCCAAGTTGGGTTTTTCGAGGGACGATTCTCCAAAAATAACGGTGCCCCTTGTGTGTTTGTTTATTCTTTCAGTTGATGATCTGTAGATGGTTGAGGTTGTACTTGTGTTTATTTTCAGTATTTATATGGTTAAATAACTTGTTAAGTAATTAAACAAGTAGGTGAAATAAACCAGGTAGTGCAGGAAGAATTTCTAACAGTTAGGCTTAGAAATTTCAACACTTGGACTCATTTTGTTGATTTCTGGTAGCATCGGATGTGCTCTAAGCCTCAAAATTTGTAGGGAGGCCTGAACACATATATTTCACAATACCAAAAAATCATTTTGGGAAATTCCACCCGGAGACAGTTTTAATAAAAATAATTAATTATTTTTAATGGGTAACTAAGTCTAAACCTAGGAAATTAAAATAATTAAAGGGTATTAATCTAATTATGGATGAAACTTCTAGAAGAAGACGAGGATCGAGCCAAAATGATCTGATCCATTTATTAGGATCTAATCTGGGCCGTTGGTTCTCAACTAAAGGATTATAAGAGGAGGCTTGAGGGGCATTTGGAAAGCACATCAAGCGGGAGATTAGAAGATCGAATTTATGAAGCACATCTGCTGTCGGGAGAGAAATTCGAAGTGATCTTTTGCAGTGAGGGGCAGGGATAGTTTTGGTTGGAGATTTCTCTTGATCCGGGAATACTCAGCAGAGAAGGCAGAGAGAGATCCGAGAGAGGCAGCGCAGAGGTCACGCAGAGCCAGCGTAGGCTGACACGAAGGCAGCACAGATCCTTGAGGAGGTCCGTATTTTTGCTGGAGGAATCTATTTTTGAAGCCGGAAGCTGGGGTGTGAGACCGGGAGGTGGAAATCAAAGTTCGTGGGAGACAAATTGATCAACAGAGGGAGTGACGCTGTCCCTAGACGCTGGGCTGATGCAGAGGCAGCAAGGGGCAAGCAATTCTGTGGCTAGATTTGTCAGATCGCCTGTGATAGTGTGAGGTACTTCTCACTATTCTTCTGTTAGTAGTATTCTCTATACTGGATAGCCATCAGGGCATCCAGAGATTTTATTAAGAAAAAACTACTGCATAATAATAAAACCCTTAGGTCCTGCATTGGTTTTCCCGCATTAGATTTTTCTGGGGACGTTTGTACAAAAATAACTGTGTAGATGTGTGTGATGTTTATTTCTCTCCTATGTTGTATTTAGTTTCCGCAGAGATATTTTGGTGTAGGCTGCAGTGTATGTATTTCAGTATTGGCCATAGAAAACTGCAATTAACTTGTTCAATTAATTTAAAAAGTAGGTGAAATATAATCAGTTCGCTGCAGTAAGAATTGGGTAACCGATTCTTCACACCTCCTAGTAGAAACTCTTGTAGAAAATGAACCAAGTGGAGGCACCACCTGAACAGGAATCTAACTCTAAAAATCCAAAATGCAAAACTGAAAGTTAGTCATACTTCGGGTACAAGAGGACTTATCCCCGACAACAACGCCAAAAAGATGTTGTCCATAGATTTTCACACCCAAGAAATGTGGGAAAAATCTTCAACCCCACAGGGTGTGTTCTTTGTGGCAACGCTTAGAGAAGAACACTTTCAACAGTACACTTTTATTACTAAGCAACAATGAAATAATTTGAGTACAACTGGATGCCCAAACTGACAATCCACTACAGGAAAACTAGCCACAAAAATTAGTGAGACAAATTTTGTCTCACCCGACAATGATCCAGCTGGCTCTAAATGGGCTCCATGAAACTCATGCGTCAACCTCTGCATCAAATCTGCGCAGGCACTTGGACGCCTTGCCTGGAACTGCAATTGATCAAGTTGTCTGCGCAATCCAGCCTTTGAGAAAGACTCGTTGGCCTCTTCCGAAAATCTTCCTGACCTCCAACAACTAAATTGACCCCCTGTCTAGCTAAATCAAACTCTGCCTCTGAATCTTTTGTGTCAACATTGCGCAGCCTCACTGAGGAAACTCGACCCCCCTGTAGCTGACTCTTCGGATCTGGAAAACTTCCTCCAGATTCACTTGTCCCTACCCCTATCTGTCTCTGCTTTTGTTCTCTGGCTCGAACTCTTCCGGCAACTGTTGCTTCTCTCTGGAAAATAGAACTGCCCAAGGAAAATTGACCTCAAGTGTGTGTGTGTGTGTTCTCCATCTATCCATTGACCTCTTCTTATAATCTTCTGTTGGACCTCCAATGGCCAAGATTAAAACTTAATCAAGGGCCAAGATTATTTCCCAATCGATTTGCGTGAGTTTCTAGATAATTCACACCTTTCTCAATTAATTATGATTAATTAACCCCTTTTCCTAAGTTTATACTTAGCAAATATTTAAAAATAGACTAAGAAACTAATTGAGATACTTCTAGGTGGAATTTCTAGAAACGATTTTTAGGTTTTGGAGAACTCCTGTGTTTAGCCTCTCTACAAAGTTTCGAGACTAGAACACCTCCGTTGCTACAAAAACTAACATTTCCCAACAATTTTCCAGTGCTGGAAAGGTAGGAAAAGGGAGGTAGAAATGTTTTGCAAAGAAAGCCATCCAGGTTGTGCGAGTTAGATAGTCCAGTTGAACGAATTGTCGAGAAGGGTTTGTTTTAGTTGTTGAAGGCCAGAAAGATCATCTGGAAGGCCCAACGAACTTTTCCAGTGGCAGGAAGAAGCTATACGACCCAGTTTGAGGTTGATTCAGGGGTTGTACGACTTTCCCAGGCCAATAGTGCGAGCAACCAGATAGGCAGTGCGAGCAGGCTAGAGGGAGGCCTAGTTATTTTGCAAAGGGAGAATTTTTTCTCCTATTTATTTTGGCTAGATTATTTGCAATAAGATTCCTAGTTGGGCATCCAAATATTGTACTTAGATTTTTATTGTTGCATCGTAATAAAATAAACCCTCATCTGCTACACTGATTTTCCCTTAGTGGTTTTTCCGGGGATGTTTATTCCACAAATATTGGTGTCTATTTTATTGTGTGTGCATTATTTTCTCAGCTTCCAATTTATTTTTTGCAGCATATTTCATTTTTATTGAAGATTGTAATTGTGAGTTTATCGATATTTTCCGTAATAACAAATAAATTGCTAAACAATTAGGAGATAAATTACCGGTTAATTGCAATCAAGAAATTTTCACACAATGGGACCTCCCCTAATGGCCCATGGCTTTGGGAAGAGCACTACTTGGGAAACCCCGACTGAGATAGTGTGGTCCTGGTTTCCCTATTCCATACTTAACACTTTCCGTGGCCAGTATAAGCTCTATTTTCCACCTCCCATCTCTGGGTTCTAGCACACCCGCTCCCCTTGACCACATATCTGGGTCAGGCCTGGAAACTTTGCCTGAGGAGGTTGATGTAGTGAAAAGAAAAGTAAAATTCAAAAAACATGTTATGGTCACAAGCAAGGAACAAAAGAAAGAGAAGATTATAAAATGCAAAAGATTGCTAGGACATTAACATTAGCAAGTGGGCAAAAGCCAAGCATGAGCTCTACCCCTTATCATTATGACCATCACTTGGTTCCTAGGTCCAATGTTGCTCTGCCACATCATAAAAGGAAACCTTGCATGTCCCAACCCCTGGTGGGTGATGAACTGCCCCACCTTTAAGGGGGTGATCCACTACTACACATCATTCAAAACATGTTCTCATTTCCTAGAGCTTTGAGCAGTAATACAAAGAAAAATCAAGAAAAGGAAGAAGGCAATAAGAGGTGTGGAAAAACAAAGGTCGGGGTAAATCATGCATTCACGATTCCTTACATCTGTATGCCTAGAATGTGTATTTCCTCATCATTGCTACCCCTTTTGATCATGGTAAATGGCTCTGAGACCCATTGTTTTCTCTGTTCCATCATTATTCACATGACACCTATTGATTTAGAGATGTACCAGGGACCTGTCTTTCCCCTTAGCGGCTAGGAACACCTAGTAGGATCGTCCATTAGCCACTCCTACCAAGGGAGGTAACACTATTACGTGATCAAAGCCCCAAATTTGGAAGGGAAGCCCCATATAAGTGTCGATTTTTCCGTTGATTAAAAAGCTTGGTCCACTTAGATGAAATAATGATTATTGTACTTAATGGCGAAGATGCAACACTAGATATTGTGTGTGATTAGCAGGTGGTTTCATCATGGGCTGGGCAACTTAATTGGGGCCCAAGTCCACTAGAGGAGCATTATGACACCCTACAGGTGAAGCGTGGAGAGCTATGGGACTCATATCACTTGCAGAGCATAATTCCATTCCTTGGCCACCTACAATGCCACTAGAAGTCTGCACTTTGCCCCCAATTATTCATGAGATGATGCACTTGGACTAGCATACCCCAATTGACTTACAATGTACATGTGGTTTGGCAGCTGATTCGAGTCCTAGATGAGGTTTGTCTCACCACTTGAGACATGGGAGGGTAGCACCATCCTTAGAGCCCTCAACATTGGAGCAAAATCGGGCTATTCTACCACTAGGAGACCCATGAGACTCATTTTGTGCCCCAAACACAAAACCAGGGTCCACACAATGATTTGCATGAAGATCTAGGGGCCAACTCCTAAATCATGATTTTTGGAGCCCTCTACACTCAGTTTGGCACTAGAAGGGTCCAACGCATACCTCCAGGAGGCCTACGCATGGATGACGTTAGCATTTCAGCGTCTTTGTGGGTGATTTATCTTGTTTGCGCATTGGTTACTAGGTCAGGCTGTGACCTAGAGTGTGTTTTACACATTGTTTTATGATTTAAGGGGGATTCAGGCCTAATTTGATTTAGTAGCTCATATATATATATATTTGTGATCATTCATTTGTGATCAAAGGATCATCAAACTTGTGAATTTTGGACCTCTTAGAGAATTCACACTTGCTTCTTGTGGGTGATTTTAGAGATACTTGGATGCATTTTGATATATGGAAGTTGATTGTGACATTCGTTGGAGCTATTTCTTGGTCTAATGGAAGGATATGTTGCATGTTACCTTGTGAGTGGAATATTTTGTTGAATGTCTAATGCGTGGAACTATTGATTCTAGGTTGAAATTATGTGCCCGAATTTGTTGGAAATCAATTTATTGAAGAATATATAGATGAATGTTGTATGCATTACTCATTGTAACATGTAATGAATGTTCCTAGTGGAGTACTTCCTGTTATTATCCATCAAGATCCATTATTCCATTAAGGGTAATTGTTGAAATTTTGATAGCTAGGGCATCAAATTTCGACCTCCTTAGAAGGAATTTGGCTTATCTTAAACATCCTAGACTCCATATCCCCATAGTACAAAGCATTGGTCCTATCACTTGGTGATCATCTTGAAATTTCCTCAATAAATTTATCTCCTAAAATTTGGTCCTTTTAAGGCTAGGAAAAAAAACTAGGGCTTAGAGCAAAATTTTAGGGAGGAGGCTTTTTGGTGATTTGAGAGCCTAAACATCAAGAGGTGGGCCTTTACTACATGACCTATCATTTTGGTGTGCATCTACTCAAATTTCATTCATAAAATCTCTTTCCCTAGGTATTGCCCTAAGAGGGAAACCCTAGTTTCTTCTTCCTCAACTTGAGGGCTTTCTTGAAGGTTTCATGAGCCTTGTAATTGTTGGAATCCATCATAGGAAACCTGTTCTCTTTGGAACTCTAATCATCGTCAATTAAATAAAACCCTAAGTCTTGCACCTCCTCTTTCTAGGTCTTTTCATTGAGAGCAAATTGCTTCCTTAAAGAAGCTTTTGAACTTATATTGCATCTCTCTCTTGAATGAGCCCTGGTGAGACCATCTTATATTTATCTACAACCTATCTATCTTAGAATTGATCTCTTCCTCTCTTACTGAGAATCTTTCCATCGGTGAAAATCCATAAAGAGTAGGAGGTTTTGGCTGAGGTGACATTGGGCTTCTACTCCATTGTGAGCACTTTGTCTAGCTTTTGTCTTGTATAGTTTCTTTCTCCAAGGGTTGCTAGATTTTGTGGTAACAAAACCAACATATTAATATGTGTTTTTTCCTAAGTTAAACTTAGGCTAAGTTACATGAGCAACTTGCTCAACCTAGAGCAAGTGTTCTAAGGTGATATGTGGGTGACTTCTGCACACCTAGACACAAGGCCTATGCGGAAATACCTGCCCAAGTTACAAACTTCAACACTCAATAAAATAATAATATATCTCTAACCAAACCCTAGATCTATTCTAGGATAATTTAAAATAACATTATTCTCTAACTAATTTGACAATACAAGTCAAATAATTGAGAAAATAGGTGGACTAATGTGGCATGTACAATCTCCAAGCAATGAGAGCTTAAGGAAAGCGGACACCACTTCAATCTAGGGATGATAGGACGATGTTAAAAATTCGAAGGAAAGAATAAAATACTCAAGCAACGGAGTGCTTCACAAGGTACATGGATAAATATGCGAAGAACAGACAAAACGACTAGGGCTTGAACCCCTTAACCTCTATACATGTGAGAGAATCAATAAAATATGAAGGCTTCTCCCTTAGCGTTCTCCAAGAGCAAAATGCTCCACCAAAATATCCTCTACGATTGTGCCAATGGATAGATATGGGTGGCACATGTGGTTTGCCAAGATAAATGTCTTGGAAAATTATAAAATATGCATGAGAAGAGCTCTACCATGTAGCATGTGTGGAATCTAGGGTGGTGCATCCTCAACATGTTTAACAACGTCATAAAAATGTGTGCTAAAAGATAGATCCTTGGGAGAATATGTCAACGATCATTAAATTAATGCCATGATCCATGTGTTTAGTCAACAAAAGCTCAACAACCTTTGAGAAACAAGGAGATGACCTCACTTTAAGCACACAATAATAATAAGTACGAAGGACACCTCAAGATATGTGCCATGGAGGTGAGTGCTCCTTGAAAATACCCTATACCATGCTCAAATAACCTAAATGCAATGTGAAATGAAGAAAATTATTTTGAGCACTCAACCCAAGAAGCGTCAAGAACATGAACATGTGTGCACCAAGGGCAATTCTCCATTAGGTGGGGTTGTTTATGTCATAATGAGGTGATTTAAGCATCATAATTCATCAATATAACTAGGGTGCTCTCGCATGAGGTTCCATACTACGCTAAACCATATAAAAATAACCACAAATATGCTGAATGTGGAGGGAATGCATATGCTATCTGATCTAGAAATGAATAAGGTCAATAATACAAAGGTGTTGACATGGACATAATGCAACCAAACTGGTAAGGGGATCCACCCGATCATCATGTACCACAGACAAGATCAAACCATATATCCTAACCTAGTGGTGTGATGACTAGACCATCAAAAATAGAACCATGGAAAATGCCATTTTGTGTGAAGATTCGAGAATCCCACCCGAATCAACTACTGCAACCACTGATTAAATTTCTCCTATCTGTTAATTACTGAAACAAATTATCTACTGCTTCCTACAACAAATATCGAAGCTAATACAACTACAACCTTCACTTAATTAATTAATTTTCCCAAAACAAGAACAGAACAATAAAGAAAGATACACACAAGTGACACAATATTTTTTGGACAAATGTCTCGAAAAAACCTAATGCAGGAAAACCGATGCATCAACTTTGAGGGTTTTATATTGTTAAGCAGTAGCTTCTGAATACAACTTTGGATGCCCTTTCGACAATCCAATGACAGAGAAAATAAACTGACATAAAAACTTAGTGAGATTACCTCACTCTACCTGGCAAGTCTCGACTATTCCGGCAGTTGAACCAACTATCCCCGGCTATCCCCGCGTAGGCCCTATGTTAGTCTCAAAAGGCTCTATGTCATCTCAACTGGGAAACGTCTTGCCTTCTGGAGCAGTTTCCAACCCTCTTAGCTCAGAAATGTTAGTTCCTTTGCAAAACTCGAACTTCTGCTCTAGATGACTGTGTTGTCTCTGCGTGAGCCCTTTTGGCTCAGCGTGGGCCCTTCTGGCCCAATGTCAACCCTTCTGGTGTCTCTTTGCCTCTCTCTGTTTCTTATCACGGGTCCTGGAGAAGATACTCCAACCCAACTATCCCTACCCCTCACTGCAATAGCCCACTATCGAAAATCTCCCCACAACTCCTAGATTAGAAGCTGATCAATGGCTAAGATCATTTCTGCTTGATCCTTGTCTTCTTCTAGAAGTTACACCCACAGTTTATATTAATACCCTTTAATTATTTTATTTTCCTAAGTTTAGACTTAGGGTCCCATTACAAATAATTAATTATTTTAATAAATCTGTTTTTGGGTGGAATTTCTCAAAACGCTTTCTGGGTTCTTTGGAATATATGTGCCTAAGCCTCCCTGCAAAACTTGAGACTTAGAGCACATCTGATGCTACCCGAAATCCACATTTTGGACAAGATATCAACTCAGAATATCACCAAAGGCTGAATACATAATCACTGGAAATCCTGCTGAGCTCTAGGGGAACCAGTCAATAACTCTGTACCATACACTTTGCTCTAGACGTAACAACACCTAATTGTTGAGGCTGTTAGTTGGAGTGAGCCATAAGGATAATGCTAGAAAAAGTGTATGTGGAGCCTGGACCATAATAAGCCAGAGCCTGATCAATCATGAATCAAAATCATCTGTAGGTATCTCTTACATGCGGTGGAAAGTGCAAGGCAACACTTATGTAGCATAATGGGTAACAGGCTGCACAGTTTATGGCATTTTAACTAGTATACCACATCTGACCTTCGTGGATCTAAAATTCAGTTTATCATGAGATTTTGTACGGTTTTAGGTAACGTAATTTTTGGAAGTTGATTTGATTGGATAATGATTCCATTGGTATACAATTGCATTATTCTTTGTTCAAGTGTGAGGGGATTGTTTTTTGCTCTGATTCTTACAATGGATATCTCTCAAGCATTTCCTACTTCCATGCTGTTATATGTCTTTACAAATCAAGGTTTTAATAATATATGTTACTTTAATTTTCAGATACAAATTAGGAAATTTTGATGTGCTGGTTAATAAATTGCTGGGTTTTTTATTGTAGGATGTGAGGGTAGATAGCAATGTGGACATGACTGTAGACATTCTTGCCTGTCCCATTTGTTATAAGCCTTTGATCAGAAAAGGTCCTTCAGGACTAACCATGTAAGACGATATTGACATGTCTGAATATGTGAACTGATTATTGTTTACTTGAATCCAGTATTGTAGTTAAACTCAAAGCATTGTTTAATCATTTTGTTTATTTTCCTGTCTGATACTGGTTGAGATGATGTGCATTGCATTGATGTTCCTTATCAGATATCTTCGCCTGCCAACTTGCATTTCTGATGTTGTGTTTGTACTTCCCTTTTTTTCCAGGTCCTCTTTATCAAGGTCTGGGTTCCAATGTGAAAATTGTAAAAAAGCATACTCTAGTAGAGATGTTTATTTAGACCTCACCATCACATCCAGTTCAACTGAATATGATGAGTACAATCCACGCCGTACAGAAGTATTCAGGTGGGAACAGATCTGCTGACTTATTTTTTTTACTCTTTTCTTTTGTTTTTTATAGTTTGAACAAGGACCATAAGCACAAGTGTCCAATGGTCTCTCTCTCTCTCTCTCTCTCTCTCTCTCTCTATCTATCTATCTATATATATATATATATATATAGTGACTAGAGGAAAAGACAACTGGGCTGGACTCATACACACATGACACAGGGTCAATTTCCACTGTTACCACTATAGCCTCTAGGTGAAACCACATGCACCCCAACACATGGCTCACTGACTAAATTGGGGGATTCAAACCTTGGATCACATACTTTACATAATAATTCCTAACACAGCCATCGTCAATTGAGCTGCCCCACGGTGGCAAAGGAAATATACAAAATATTAATCTCCAAAACAAAACTTGTTTTGATTTTATTGTGCCAATCACATCTTGAACATTGATCTTGACATGCAGGTGAATCAACAACCTTGGAGATTGTAGTCATGAGAATACAATGACATGATTATAGACAATGGTTGCTAAATTGGCATAAAATTTTCACTGGACAACAGAAATATCATTAGCTACGTCAGCTTTAGGAAAGAAGATTCTCAAGTGGCTGTTAAATCTGCATATTTTGTTTTTAAGCAATCAGTTGATTCTGTTATTATTGGTAGGTTAATATTTAATTTGTATGTCATTATGACAAAGACATTAGGTGTTAAAATTGTAATTCCAGATTTGATTTGATATTCTCAGTAGATTATTAACCTAGAAAAAGAAAAATTCAAATCTGAATCTACTGAATAAGAAATACTCTAGAATTTAAACTCAAATTTTCAGCGGAAGCAAACATAGGAAATAAATTTACAAAACATTACTTTCCAACTAAACTTCAGTTTATTTATTAGAACAGTGAGGGCTCGCTAACTGGGAAAATGGCACAGAGAAAATCTGGAATTTATAGCAATTAAACTTGTCTGGACTCAGCACAGAAAAATACTCCAAACTATAGAAAATCACACCTATACACTGCTGTACCAATTCCAGACAGAAGATGGGCTCAGCCGTATGGCCTGTGCAGTCCTCAAGCCATGCCCTAGCTGCTTCCTCTACCTTTGTGATTTTGATGCCTGAAAAGTCACTTGATCTCCACAGAAAAATATGACCAAATCTACCTTCAGCTGTTGTGTTGGAAATACTGAGAGGTGGGTGAATCAGTGTTTCTTAGCAATTAGCACTTTTTAATAATTTTCAGAGCATTAGTTATTCTTCAATTATGATTAATGTTATTCTTCAACAATTATAAACAATAATCAGTAGTAGACAACACCATACAACAATGCAGGAAGATAAAACGATAGACACTGAGATTTTTACATGGAAATCCCCCTTTGGGTCAAAAACTACCGAACGCTTCTCTAGTAATTGTATTTTTTTCTCTTTAAAAGAAATATTAATTATATCAAGATTTCAGCTACAACTGAGGGATGCATCATCCCCTTAATTCATAGGCCACGACCTGATTAGTGCCCCAACTTTCTGTTTACTAGCTGCCGTTGGAAAGGATGCTTTGCTGCCTTGTTAGTTTATTAGCCACAACTAAATGGACGCGACAATGGCCCGTGCAAGCCACAACTTGCCCTTGCTGGAAATGCCTAAACCCGGAATCCCTACTATAGTGAACTGAGGTTACTTCTCCTACTTGTTAATCCATACAAGTTATTTACTGTGTTCTATGGTAAATATCAAAGTAAATGAACCTGCAGCATTCACTATTTAAAATAATATGCCAAAACAAGAAACTGTTCAAGAAAAAGTTACAACACAAGTGACACAGTGGCTTTTCGACAAATGTCCCTGGAAAAACCCAATGTGGGAAAATCGGTGCAACAACTCCGAGGGTTTTATTATTATGCAGTAGTAATTTTTGAATACAACTTTTGGATGCCTTCCTAGCAATCTAGTTATAGAGAATATTACTGACAGAGAGATCTGTGAGATTACCTCACACTATCACAGGAAATCCTGGCTGATCCAGCCCCTGGGTGACTGCCTTTGGCTGTCTCTACGTCAATCCAACGTCAAACCCTCTGGGGACAACGTCACTCCTCCAACTAATCGATTTGTTGCCCAGGAACCTTGATTTCTGCCTCCTGGTCTCACACCTCGGCTCCCAGCTTCTAAAATCGATTTGTTCAACAAATTTTTGGACTTCTTCTCGGCTTTTGCGTTGCCTCTGCGTCAGCCTACGCTACCTCTGCATGGGTCTGCGTTAGCCCCTCTGGTTCTGCGCTACCACTGTTGGATCTCCCTCTACCTTCTCTACTGAGTATTCTCCGACCAAGAAAAATTTCCCTTCGGATACTATCCCTGCCCCTCACTGCAAAAGATCACTTCGAATTTCTCACCGGCAGCTGCTCTGCTTCAGAAATTTGATCTTCTTAACTCTCTTTATGTCTTTTCCAAATGACCCTCAAGCCTCAAATAATCTTCTCATTGACATTCAACAGCCCAAATTAGAAGCTAATCAATGGCTAAGATCATTTCTTCTTGATCTTTATCTTCTTCTAGAAGTTACACCCACAGTTAGATTAATACTCATTAATTATTTTAATTTCCTAAGTTTAGACTTAGGGACCAATTAAAAATAATTAATTATTTAAATAAAACTGTCTCTAGGTGGAATTTCCCAAAAGCTTTTTGGGTTCTTTGGAATACATGTGCCCAAGCCTCCCTGCAAATTTGAGACTTAGAGCACATCCGATGCTACTAGAAATCAACACTACAGACTCAATAGATTCAAATCCATGTGGTAAGACATAGGTGCACCCTACATGGGTTGGCTTGACAATCACATGGTGATCGCCCCTACAAAAGTAGGGCTCTTCTAAAACCATGAGTCTTTAAGTAAGCCCATCCAAGGTCTTCAAAGTTCAAATCCTATCTAGGATGAAAGGAACATAGATGAACTCAAATGGACCAGTGATGGTTGTGAAAATTCCTACACTTTGAAGGAACCCTTACTGCAGCAAATCTGAATCTACTTCACCTACTTGATTTTTAAATTACATTCATCAAGTTATTTTTTTGAATACTGAAGCAAATTACTTTTGCAACCTACACTAATTAAATATGTGATCTCGTGAAATAGAAAACAGAGCAAAGAACAGGATACATAGGACACACTTATATTTTGGACACAATAGTCCCCAGGAAAACCCAATGTGGGAAAACAAGTGCAACAGTTCTTGGAGTTTATTATTATGCAAAAGAAATATCTGGATACAAATCTAGGATCCTCATTTAGCAATCCCTATAGAGAAAATATTGGTGGAAAATATGAGTGAGTTTTACCTCACTTCACTCGGTAGAGTTCCGGCTGATCTGGCACAAGACTGGCTAATCTTGCTATCTCTGCGCTGGCTCTGCGTCAGCCCTACCTTTTTTTCCCTCTACGTCAGCTCTCTTGGTTGTTCTGGCATTTCCCGATAGTTCTGGCAGTTCCCGACAGTCTCGGTTGTTCCGAGAGTTCTGGATTCTGCGTGACAGGTAGCTCTTCTCTGTCAGCTCTCCCAGTACTGTGCTGCCTCTGCGTCAGTTCTCCCGGCTGTTCTAGTAGTTCCCTGTAGTTTCGGCAGTTCCTGGCAGTTTTGGTTGTTCCGACAATTCTAGATTCTGCGTGATAGGCAGCGTCCCTATTGTTGAAAATACTGAGAGGGGGGGGGGG
>APFE030816756.1:22700-43019 GCA_000404065.3 Pinus taeda
TCCCTAAGTTTAGACTTAGGGACTCCATTAAAAATATTAATTATTTTAATATCTCCCAAACTGTTTAGAATCTGCCCAAATCCTTTCTGGGTTTTGGAGATCTCATGTGCCCCAACCTCTCCACCAAATTTCCATAGCTAGAGCACATCTGATGCTACCCCAAATCAACACTCCCTCTTAGCGAGCACTGTGCTCTAGTAATACTCCTCACTAAGTATCACCCTGATCATCCGATATCTGTCCTGGCGCTGATGCTAGGCCTGCTGCCCAGCATCCTCTGCACTGCTGCATTATGTACTACTAGCCATGGCCCTGTCATTGCCACTACTGCATCCGTACGACAACCCCTCTCATCATGCTGCCCTTAGCACTGCCACTGCTAACTGCTGCACTGCAACTCAGTTATTGAGAAGTAAGTAACTGATCTCCCAACTTTGACATCTCCATCAGGGTGGAGACAGCCTCGACGCTGAAACTCCCACTGTTGCTGACAAGTGCTCCCTCTCTGACCTCTGCGCTGCTACAACCACTCCATGCATCTCGCACTGCTACCTCACGCTGTCCTGGGAATCCTTCACTGTAGCTCCCTCTGTTGCTCCATCCTCATCTGTCTCTACTGACATCCATCAACATTGCTACTCCTCTTCGGGGCTACCGTAGCCAGGTATAATCTGAGAGGTTGGGTACCTTAAGGATCCTGCCCCTCATCGCCTGTAGTCCGTCTGACTACAGCTTGATGTCTCCCCACTTCGCTCAAGTGGCGTGTGAGCACTCATGGCACAGTCATCATCTGTCTCCACTTCCCTCTCCGCCCTTGTTGGCGCAACTTTGGTCTCGGAAGCCTCTCCCTTGCTCTTCTTCCTTGGACACTGGGTCGCATAATAACCTAGTTCCCCATAGTGGAAGCATTTGACCTTGGAGAGGTCCTTCTTCTTCCGTTTCTCCTGCTTTCCCTCTGATGCTAGGGAAGCATCCACCTCCTCCTCCTTCTTGATTCTGACCCCCTTGCCGCTGCTTGCTGCCTTGGTTAGCCTTCTGATCTCTTCTTGGTGAAGAGCCGCCCACATTTCCTCCCAATCTCGAAGGGTCGCCCTGCCCAGTATGCTCTGGACAAACACCTCCCAGTCTTTTGAGACTACGTTCAGGGCTTTTCTCACCATGAATTCTTGATCCGACATGGCCCCTATGGAAGTCAGTTGATCCCGGATCTCCTTCAATCGACCGAGGAAGGTGTTGATCTGTTCTCCCTTCTGCATCTAGTATGACCGCAGCTGATTTTCTAGTAGCATCTTCCTCTGCATGGAAATATGCTGATACAACTTTGTTAGGGCCTCCCACATCTCATTTGCCGTATTCTTCTCGGCAATATGTGGTACTACATGATCCTTGACCCCGTGAAGGATGATGCTCTTAGCCCTTGCCATTGCATCCTCGTACCTATTGTTATCAGCTAGGTCAACTAGGACTATTATTGTCCTCGAGGCGAATTGCTTGAGACGGTTCCTGTCTAGAACGGATAAGATTCTAGCCTTCTAGACTACGAAGTTTGAGGCTTTGTCTAGTCTGTTCTGGTCTCTTACCCCGTTCAAGTGCCATCTCGATGCTCCTCTACTTCCCTCCTGGAAGTTCTTGGTGTGACTCCCTCTGAGCCTCGATTTCCCTCCTGGAAACCCTTCTGCCAATGTCGAAATTCCCCCATTCCGATCATTAGTGCAACTGCACTACTGATCCGGATTTCTTGGCTAGACATCCTCGGCAGCAACTCCCTCCTCCGTGGTCTTTCCCTGTTAGGTACTGTTTTGACTACAGTACCCCACCAGCTTCACTCTGCAACTTACTCACAGCCTCCTATGCCCCAACAAACTGAAGGTTAGAGCTTCTAGGCTCTGCGCAATCCCGACACCAGTAAAATACGTACCTTCTGGCCATGGGCATCAATCCTTCCTGACAGAGAAAGATGACCGAGCATTGCGTAGGTAGAGTCTGCTCCCCTCTGCCACTGCGCGGATCCTCTTCCTGGCTCAAACTTGATGATGCAGGCACTGTGTCACCCCTTCCTTGCTGCTTCTCTGCTAGGAACAACTTCTGTCACTCAAGACAGTTGTTTTTTGCTGTTGCTGCTCTGCTCGGCTGATGTCCTCAATTCTCCTGTGATCTGCAACCACCCTCTGATACCATATTGGAATTTCTAAGTCTAATTGTTGGAAACCCTTCAGGTACTTTTTGATTTATTTCTGCCTACTTGTTCTAATTAATTAACAAGTTATTTACCATGTAAATATTGAAAATAAATACAAGTACATGCTCAACACATTACAAATCATCAAATGAAGGAAACAAAACAAGCACACAAGTGACACCGTTGTTTTTGGACCAATGTCCCCAGAAAAACCCAATGCGGGAAAACCGGTGCAGCGATCTGTGGGTTTTATTATTATGCAGCTTTTGAATACAATCTGGGTGCCAAAACTAACTCACCCAACAGAGAATAATCTCGGCAGTAGTACCTCTCTACTCGGAAGAAGATATTCTGGCTGAAACCCCGGATAAACACTCCAACAGCTCCCAGCGCCAATCTGCCCCACGAAAACCCCAATGTCAGCCTCTAGGGACTGCATCATCCCTTTCTGGCCCAATGTCACCCTAGCTCACCCTGCGTCAGCCTCTGGAGGCACTGCGTCAACCCTTAGAGCCTCTGCGTCATCCACACTGGCCCTCTGAGGCATTGCGCAACTCTTGGTTGCCTCTACGTGAGCCCTGGCTGGCTCTGTGTGAACCTCTGGATGGCTCTACATTCCTCTCTCCCGACTTCTGCACTAACCCTCCTGGTACTATCTCTGCTTCTCTCCTTCTATATTCACTGCCCCTCAGCTGCAACTCTGATCACTCTTTCGACTTCCTCGTAAACCCTGCCCCAGAAAATTGAAATCTTGATCAACTTGGTGTGTTCTCCTAGTGACCCTCAAGCCTCCTCTTATACTTTTCTCGTTTACAATTCAACGGCTGAGATTAAGTCCCTAATCAACGGCTAAGATTAACTCTGGCTTGATGTTAAAATTGGCAACTAGGGCCAAACTCCATGTGGGTCATCTTATTAATGGAAGCTGATATTTTTCTTGGATCCCTCTCATCAAGAGGTGTAGGATTGATTTAAAGATCATCCGATTCCGATAAGTATTCATGGAGATATGAATTTATTTGTGTTATGGGACAATTCATCAAAGTTGGCCAACAACCAAATAAATCCCACTTGTGCTCAACATTTTAGTATAAATAGAGGTGGCCTTCAAGTCATTCCAATACACTTGGGATCTCTTCCTCTCTACTTGTCTTTGGGTTTTAGTAGGAGGAGAGATCCTAAGGGATAACGTTGCCCTAATCCAGAGGGCAGAAGCTGGAACTGATCGGAACTGCCGAGAATAGTTGGAATTGCCGGAACTGCTGGGAATAGCCGGAACTATCGAGAACTGTTGGAACCACCGGAATTGCCGAGAATTATCGGTAATAGCCAGAATTTCTGGAACTGCCGAGAGTAGCTGGAACTGCTGGAATTGTCGGAACTGCCAAGAATAGCTGGAACTACCAAGAACATCTGGAACTGTCGAAACAGCCGGGAAAGCTGACACAAAGGGTAGAAGCTGGAACTGCCGGGAAAAGCCGGAACTGCCGGGAAAAGCCAGAACTGCGAGAATTGCCGGGAAAAGTCGGAATTGCTGGAACTGCCAGGAATAGCTGGAATTGCCAGAACTGCCGGAATGGGCGGGAAAGTTGACACAGAGGGCAGAAGCCGGAACTGGCGGGAACAGCCGAAATTGTTGGAACTGTTGGAACTATTGGGAATTGCCGGAACTACCGGAACTGCCGGGAACACTCGAAACTGCCGGTAACTGCCTGAATAGCCAGAGCATTTGTCTCCGAAGGAGAGCAACTTGCAAGGGACAACTAACTAACATTGGGACAGTTGTATGGTACTTAGCAGCAAATACACCAAGCATGAAATTTTACAGCTAGCATGCAAAGGACAACAAGCATGCTAGGGACAACAAGCAAGCTAGGGACAACAAGCAAGCATGATTCAGCAAGCACATAGGTCAGTATGGCAACATGGTGCAGCAATGGCACATAATGCAATACAGTGATGGGTACAATCATGATTAATAAAGCATGATGAGATGTAGCATGGTGATGATGGGTGCAATATGGTGCAACACGGTGAGGTGTAGCATGATGACGAAATGCAGCATAACGATAGGTGAAGGAGTCACCAAGCAGCATGTCTTCAACTGATTTCATGTATCATCTTCTTAGAGATGATCTATTCTCTTATCTAGATAAGTCAAAGTGTTGACTTCTGTTGTAAACGTACTATCTCTCTCTCTCTCTTTGTGCTGAACTATTGAAGAACATATAAGAAGAATTGATCAAGGGTTTCCCCACATTGGGATTTGTCCGTGGCTAGCGCCACATCTTGTGTCCTCTTGTCTTGGCTTGTCTTCTGGGATGTATGTTTATGTTCTATCTGTGGTTTACTTTAATGCTGATGTGATTGCTAATCTAGAAAAGTTATTGAGCTAATTGTGAAAATTGAAATTAATTGCTCTAAGCATAGAACATACCTAAAATTAACCCTTGATCCATGACTTTTGGACCCTTCTAACACAGTTTTATATTAATTCAGATTAATATTTTATTTTCCCTAAGTTTAGACTTAAGGATTCCATTAAAAATATTAATTATTTTAATATCTCCCAAACTGTTTAGAATCTGTGCAAACCATTTCTAGGTATTGGAGATCTCATGTGGCCTTTCCACCAATTTTCATGGCTAGAGCACATCCGATGCTACCCGAAATTAACATCCACTTTCCTGTTCTGTATTTTTTGGAAAGTCCTCCCGGATTCTATCTGCCCCTTAGCTACAAGATCTCCCCAATCGATTTTCCTCCTGAGAACTTCTCACTTCAGAAAATCGATTTCTTCAATCTTTCTGTGTGTATTTCCAAATGAACCCCAAGCCTCCATTTTATACTTTTCTTGTTGAGATTTCAACGACCGAAATTAAGTCTCTAATCAATGGCTAAGATTACAACATGACTTGATCCGCTTTCTAGATCATTCTCACCCATATGTTGATTAATACATATTAATATTTTAATTTCCCTAAGTTTAGACTTAGGAATTCCATCAAAAATATTAATTATTTTAATAAAATACAATCCGGATGGAATTTCACCAAACGGTTTCTGGGTTCTTTAGAACTCATGTGCCTTAGCCCCTCCACCAATTTTTAAAGCTAGAGCACTTCCGATGCTACCAAAAATTAACAATGGTCTGACGCAACAAGGTCTAGGATACCTAATAGGGGCTTCATATGATTGTCACAAGGCTTTAACTTGTGACATTGGGCTTACAGTGGTGTGAAAATTTGTTGCAATAGATATGTAGATGCACCTACTAGTATAAGTGGTAACAAGGCCTTCTATTTCTCATCATTTTTCTGCTAAAATTTCAAGGATGGTATGGCTATATTTGTCAAATATTCTAGTTTAAAATCCATTTGTCCTTTTGTCCAAATGCTGTTTTCTTATAAAAACTATACCTTACAGATTCAGTATTAGTGGCCGTAACATTATCGTATGGATGTTTTAGCATAAAAGAATTTTAAAAATGATCAAATCATAAACATTAGCATTAAAAAATTTCTTGCAATTATGGGTTGGTGCAAACCTCATCTGAAAATCAACTATTTATGACAAAATGTAAATATATAACATATGATACATATTTCAAGGAAAAAATCTCATAGATACTACTAAAATATCCATTGCAATTATCTCAGATGGCAAATTAATAACCCCTTTTTTTTGTGTTGCAAGATAGCATCAGTATCTTCAACTCGACTCATAAGTAGATGTGATTAGGGCTGGTTTCTAACATTCTTTCTTACAATACATTTACATTCAGAAAGTTTTTCATTTTGGGTTTCTTTTTCATCTACACATACAATTACTAATTAGTTAATGACAGCTCAAGAAGTACTGCATTTTATGTCTGATAAGTTTTATTTGTTTATTATATTATTCATGAGCAGGAGTCCACTGGTTTCATTTATTTATGAGAGAGGTTGGAGGCAAAGCTTTGCAATAAGAGGCTTTCCAGGTCCTGATGAAGAGGTGCCTGCTTTTGAATTCTTTGATTGCCCATAAACTGTAGTTTGTAGATCATAAAGGACACTGTTTTTGCCTCTTTCTGTATAATTCCTGTTATACGTTATGCATCTGTAATTTACAGTTAACTTGGAATTCTGCTCTAAATGAATGAGGGATACAGAATTATCTGGGCTCTTGTTTGAAGCTCAATCATGCTTCCCTTTTTCTTCCCTATTCTTTTCTTACCTTCTATAATTTGATGAGGAGGAATGGGGGAGGGGGGAGGTCGGAATTGCTACTCTTGGAAGGGAAAAAGAGAAGTTAGTCACTGTTTACACCACCTCTTCTCCCTCTTAGCGGTAAATGTGCTTTTTCATTTATTGAGTTGAACTGAATAGCATCTAAGAAAGGCTTATGCTTCCAACGTGCAGTTCAAGATGGCACAAAATTATTTGGAGCCTGCTGCTGGGGGTTTGCTGATGGATGCCAGCTGTGGAAGCGGATTATTTTCCCGACGATTTGCCAAGTGTGGGCTTTATTCGGGTGTAGTGGCTCTTGATTTCTCAGAAAACATGTTGCGTCAATGCTATGAGTTCATTAAACAGGATAAATCTCTGTCTACAGTGTATGGCATTATAACTTATATACACGCTTTAAATAGAATGTTTTGCAGTGGTAAAAGGAAATATTTATTTTTCTATCAGTGGTTATAAATAGCTTTTTCTTTTATTGTATTTTATAACTGTTTTTCTCTTGCAGTTTTGAAAAGAAAGAGTGGTGTATAACTTTTGTTTTGGTGGGTGTGTGTGTGTATTTTTTCATCAGGAACCTAGCTCTGGTTAGAGCAGATATTTCAAGGCTTCCTTTTACAACAGGGTCTGTTGACGCTGTACATGCAGGTGCTGCATTGCACTGTTGGCCATCTCCTTCTACTGCTGTAAGACTCACCCTTTTTCTTAAACAGAAAATGTAGAAAACAGAATCAAAATTGAATCTGCAAAGATTTCTATTTTCTGTATTTCTTCTTTCTTTTTATTTTCTTATCTTGCAATTTGTTCCCTTTAATATCTTTGTAGTATCAGCCTAATATTCAATTATCCTCCTGGTATTGCTTCTTGAAAACTTCATGCAGCTGCATTGCAATTTTGATAATGAATGTGAATCATTGTACTTCTTGTTACAACTCATTGTATGAGGTTCCACATTGTGATTTTTATCACATTTGCTGGAGATTTTCTGCTGGTATCTTGGAGCGTTGGGAAAACTTCAGGGATACATATTCATGGAGCCCTTTCTGTTCTTTGCATTAGATCATTTGATGGATATCTTTGGTTGGGAGGGTCTAACTTCTCCTTGGTTGGATGATTGTGCTTGCTGATTTGGTGGTCTTCTCATATGTACTTGCATTATTGATGACCCCTTAGCTGCATATTTGTTGGTATCTTGGAGCATGCTATCTTATTATGGTGTGCCTTGGTGTATATGTTTATCAAGGATGTACTATATCTTGTTTATGGATGGTGGTTCTAAGTGCCCAAGCGATTAGATGACGGTGTTAGGAATTATTCATGTTTCATGATATTGCTAGAGTTTCCTAGTGACTTTTGCATTGTGATGTGGTATTACTTGTGTTACTAGGAAGGGTGTTCTACATGGCTCTTCTATGTTGAATGTGGTTTGGGCACTGTTACCCTGCAGCTTGCACAAAGATCGTTGGTCCCATCCTTTGGAATAAGTTTTGAGAGCTGGTGACATGCTGAGACCAAGGAGAAAGGTCAATGTCATTACCTTGATACAGGCATAGCTCATAAATGAGCTGTCCTAAAATCCATTGATCATCTTTTACTATTGTGATGTAAAGGAACAAATTTTTTTGCTCCTACTTTATTGACCATGCGAACACAATGTCAATGTAGGTGTTGATATTGTTACCGCTCAAACTAGCAGGTGTCCTAGGAGGGGTTCCTATAGAGCAACTACTAGGTCAAGTGGCTGTGAAAATTCCTATACTCAAGGAACCCCTACTGCAGCAAAACTGAATTTACTTCACCTACTTGATTTTAATATACATTATCAAGTTATTTTTTGAATAACACTAAAGTAAATTACTTCTGCAACCTACACCAATTTAATTTGATTACACGAAACAAGACACTGAGCAAAGAACAAGATACATATGACACTGTTATTTTTGGACAAAATAGTCCCCGGAAAAACCCAATGCAGGAAAACCGGTGTAGCAGCTTTGAGGGTTTTATATTATTAAATAGTAGTTCTGAATACAATGTTGGATGCCCTCCCGCCAATCCAGTTACAGAGAAAAATCAAATGGCGTAAAACTGAGTGAGATTACCTCACTTCACCGGACAGTGTCCGGCTGATCCGTCAACAGCACTGGCAAAACCCCGGCTATCTCTGCGCTGGCCCTTTGTAGGCCCTCCATTAGCCTCAAAGACAACGCGTCAGCCGTGTGCTGTCTCTTTTGCCTCCTGGAGCTTCTGTGTCAACCTTCCTCGACTGTTCCGACAGTTTCAGCTTTTTGCGTGAAGACGACTTCTACTCTGCACTGGCTCTTCCTGGTTCAACATCAAGCCTACGTAGGCCCAGATTGGCCCAACGCCAGTCCCTCTAGGTGCTGCGCTGCCTCCACTAGTGTCTCTCCGCCTCTCTGCCAGTGTTCCCGAACTATCCCTGCTGCTCTGTTGCAGAATAATCACTTAATTCGAACTTCTCAGCTTCCTAGCCCCAAAAATTTCGAACTCTAGATCAATTTTTTCTCTCCGTGTGTTGTTGAATAAACGCCAAGCCTCCTTATACTTTTCTCGTTGAAACTTCTATTGGACACCTAATCCTCTATGGGTTAGTGTGGAAGCCGAATAGACTAAGGAAGTCCAAGAGACCTTGGAATATGAAACCAAGAGTCACACAATGTACTATAAATGTATATGTTTTGTTAATAATAAATATACTCTCATGTTTTATCTTTCATACTCCTTCTGCCATGTGTGTGTTTAACATGGTATCAGAGCAAGCGTATTCTTGCCCTGCATAATTACTTTGAGCCATTTGTTTTATGGCCTTTCTGTGTAGGTCATTTCTGCCATCACTTCTGCATTTCATGAATATTTTCTCAGCTAAATTCTAGCTGCAACCTCTGTCATTTCTCCAGCGCCATTTTTGGCCTCCCTCTTTAATTTGTAACTCCTATTCTGCCTATTCTACCTATGTTCTGCATTTTTGCAGGCTAACATCTTTGTTAATTCCCCGCGAAATCTCCTTCATTGTTGAAGTGCATTACTGCATTGAAGGAGTCGATTGGTGCGTCAAATGGTGCATTGAAGGAGTCGATTGGAGCTAGTTGCTGCCTAGAGGTGTTGTGGAGTGAGTTGGGGTCGAAACTCTTGGCACTGCCAGTGGTTTGACATGTTTGGTGTACATTCACAAACTCCAAATGTTGTTCGAATGAATGTTGAGGATTGTGTCCGAACGCTGCCACAGTGTGTAGGAGGAAGGAAGGTCGATATTCGGGCGACCTTGGTGTGGCTCTTGCAGCAAGCGGACGAATAGTAGCTGATTACATATAACGCTATGGTTTTACATTAAACATTGAATGCATTGGTATCCTGTTGTCATAACTCAACATACCTCTCCATCCGCTCTCCATACTTCTGCACAATTAAACACAGCGCCATCACCTGTCCCTGGCTCCTTTATTATGTTGAACATTGTCCGGTTAATACACAGTTTTTGTATTACCACTTATTTCATAACCGCTGTTGTCATAATACTCTTTATCCTCTCACGAGTCGTCTCAATGATATGTGTTGGATATATTTTGTTCGGGCCACATTTTTTTTATCCAGGTTACATTGCAATGGTCAAATTAGTACATGATAATCTATGTTTCCTGTAATTCGTTATTTCCCAGAAAATTTCTATGTGGATGTTGCATGTATGTATGTTACCATGGAAATATCTCTCCCCATTAATATCCACCCTTGATGAAAATTTAATACCGTGGATTCTGATATAGAGTTCATCCGATGTAAATTGATGGCAAATCCGACAGTATAGATTTAATACTGCACATTGTGATATAGAGGCCGTCGAATTTGAATTAATTGTGAATCCAATGATTTAGATTTAATATTTCAATTTTGAATTGCGTGCAAATCCATCAAGTTATATGGTGGAGGAGATCTGGCAAGAACTTTCAAAAGCAAGATATTTAGAGTGGGAATCTATTTCATGCCTTCGTCTACAAAAACAAGAGTTAAGAGCAATTTGTGAAAGGGCGCTGCAACACAAATTAGAAAGTACATCCGATAATGGGGTTACAACAAGCACATTGAGTGATGGTAGAGAATCAAATGATTTGGAAGGAAAATCTGAAAGCTGTGAAAACTCTATGAAAGTCGAGTCAGAAATTACTCACAAGGAATGGATGAAATTACTCTCTGACGTGTTTGACAAAGCAACGGAGGCGGATATTCCTAATGAGGTACCTGAATATCTGTGTTGCAAAATTACATTGGACATCTTTCGGGATCCAGTGGTAACTCCTAGTGGAGTTACATATGAGAGAGCAATTATTTTGGAACATCTATGGAAGGTTGGCAACTTTGATCCAATTACACGGGAGCCATTTAAAGCTGAGTAATTGGCTATTAGGGAAGTTGTTCAAAACTTTTTAGGCAAGCATGGCTGGGCTTACAAAATGATATGAAACTAAAACATCTGGAGACTTCCTTGTATAATAATGTTGACTTCTTTGGGAGCATGAATCAGAGGTTTGGAGTTGGCGTTATAAAATATGTTATGTTAGATGTTCTTCAACCAATCGAGTGGTATTATGGTGTTTAAATTATATTGGTTTATTGATACACTGATATGGATTCACCACCCGAGGTTTTGATTTTCATCACAAAGATGTAGATAATATCCATCAGTGCTTCAGTCCGTCGTACAATAACAAATGAATTCTTTGATCCATATGTACAACAGTTCAATAGGCAAGTAATCAATAGTATATCTTGTCCAATTTTTGGTCGAGCTCGGAGTGTAGCATTGAGTAGTCGTAAGCACATTATTTTATTTTATAAACAATTGTCTATTATTTAATTTGGAGAGTGGAGACTACTGAGAGATTCTTTGTCTTAGCATTGTATTAGAGTTTGGAGTGCGTTGAGATCCTCATTGTTTTACTATTTTTTGAGGTTACAAAAAAAAAGGCTCCAATTGGTGCAATATTAGAGTCAGTGGACAATCTAATACTCTCTACTATAGATAATATAATCAAAATCAGCTAGGATTTTCTCACCGAGATTCACAGTTGTTTACAAGATGTACATGACAAGATTGAATTTTTAGAGCTTGAATCTCAGCTTCAACAAGAAGAATTAAAACAGAGGAGTCATCATTCTGACCCTGTTTCTGTTTAGAACAATGAAACAGACTCCCATAAACAGCAAGTCAATATTGTTGAAGTTCATTTAGATCCAGTGTCCAATAAAGCAACAGTTGTACATGCAGATGCAGAAATTCAGTCTGCACTTCCCAAGTTGGTCATCAGACCTTGGGAAGAGCTTATCCACAACAAGCACAGAACTGGTCTTGGATATGACAAGGACGTGTCCTTTCATATTCCAGACTACTCCAAACCAATCCAATTTCAAAGTGCTGGATTTCTTCAGGACAGTTCATCTTCACCTGCTCCTCATGACAATTCAGCTCCAGCTGTTCCATATTCTGCCACTTTTCCACAGCGACAGCAACAACAACAGATTGTGAAATTCCAACACTGTGACCGAGTTGGCCATTTGAAAGATTACTGTTTTGGTCTTCATCTATGTAAGAACTGTCATAAAACTAGTCATTCTTCAAACAGATGCTTCAGAAACAAACCTTCTGCAAGAACAAGGATTCATCTTGGATGGATCGCTTCTTGGCAATGGGCATCAATAGCCAAGAAGATATTCTAGTCACATGTTAGAACTTGTTCTAGAGTATTGAACAGTCTTGCAGTTGAGTTTTCTCCATCATCTCACCTTGTATCTGACAGGGGGGGAATGATGGTCATCTACAAGCTTCAAAGCCACATCAAGCGAGCCTGAGCCACAACCTGTCACACCAGTTTCAGAATTGTAGCCAGAGATAAAGATGCCCCTGAGCATGCCTTCAGTTGGTAATTTGGGACACTTCCTCTAGCAGAAGACTTCAGCTTCTTGCTAGTTTCGGAAGAGTTCCAGGAATAGAATTTGGGACACTAACTGTAGCAGAAGACTTCAGCTTCTTGCTAGTTTTGGAAGAGTTCCAGGAATTGCATTAAGCATTCCAGAGTTGTTGGTCATCCTTAAACCATCACAGGTTGAGACTTCCCTTTTCAGGTTGAAGTTCTCCCTTTTATGCGGGGTGAGACCTCCCTTTCATGGTTGAAGGTTTCCCTCTTCAAAACAATAGGAGAACTTCCTCTAGCAGAAGACTTCAACTTCTTGCCAGTTTTGGAAGAGTTCTAAGAATTGCACTAAGCATTCCAGTGTTGGTGGTCATCCTTAAACCACCGCCCTTTATACCAACATTTCAGAGAGCACATTCAACCTAGTGCTGCCATGCATTTTTTGCACATTTTGTATTACAACTCTCTTATTGGACTCATACATAACCCTTCAGATTAAGGGGGGGAATGTTGGACGCCTAATCCTCTATGGGTTAGTGTGGAAACTGAATAGACTAAGGAAGTCCAAGAGACCTTGGAATACAAAACCAAGAGTCACACAATGTACTATAAATGTATATGTTTTGTTAATAATAAATGTACTCTCATGTTTTATCTTTCATACTCCTTCTTCCATGTGTGTGTTTAACAACTTCAACAACTGAGATTAAGTCTTTAATCAACGACTAAGATTAAAAACTTGACTTGATCCGCTTTCTAGAACATTCTCACCCATATTTTGATTAATACCCATTAATACTTTAATTTTCCTAAGTTTAGACGTAAGAAACCCATTAAAAATATTAATTATTTTAATAAAATACAATCCGAGTGGAATTTCACCAAACGACTTCCGGGTTCTTTAGAACAAATGTGCCTTAGCCTCTCCACCACTTTTCATGGCTAAAGCACATCCGATGCTACCAAAAACTAGCACTCCCTCTTAGCAAGGAATGTGCTTTAGCAACAATGTCCAACTACATGTTGCTCTGTCTCTGAAGCATCTTCTTTCCACACTATTGCTACCATCAACACTATGTTACTGCTGCCTATGACGCTGTCACTGCTGCATTTGTACAATTCCCTCTTAAGTGATGCTGAGATCATGGATGGATTCTTAACCTGTGTTCAGAGGATGGTGCGATCTCCAGCAGAATGTACAGAAATCTTCGAAGAAATTGAGACATATAGGATGGCAGGTGGCACATTTGGCTTTGACATGGCTGTGACTGATAAGACGACTAAAATTCCAAGTATTTTTTAGTTTGTTTCAAATTTCATTGTCTCTTGAAGTTCATAACTTCATACTTTGCTTCAACTTTCAAATTTCATTTTTTGTCTTAAGTTTATTTAAAATTTTATTTATAATTTTGTTGTAGTTGCATGGTGGAGAATGTATGGTGCCAGGGTACCCCTTCTGCAAAAGCTTGCCATTCGAATCCTCAGCCAAACATGTAGCTCCTCCGGATGCGAGTGCAACTGGAGTGTATTTGAAAAAATACACAAGAAGAAGCACAACAGGTTAACACTTAAAATATTGCAAATTTCCAAATAATTTTTGAATTCATTAAGCAATATTTTTTTTATAATTCTTATTTCATGATCTTTGTACAGGTTGGAGTCCCAGCGACTTAATGACATGGTCTACATTTACTACAATCTTCGATTGTGGGTGAGGCAACTTGAGAGGATATCTGATATGGAGGCCATCTCATTGGATGGGATTGACACCACTGCTGCATGGAGGGTTGAGGCCGAGAGCCTCTCATGGAGTCTGCTGATGATTGGTTAGAGCAGGAGGTAATGGAGGGGGAGGAGGAGGAGGCGAAGCAACAGGAGGAGGAGGTGACACCACCTACCTGGGCTACCCCTGCCACCAGTAGAGGACGTGGTCTACCTCCTTTAGCTCCTAGTTCTTCAGCTTCTAGAGCACAACAGAGTCCACTGCAAACTCCACCGCCATCTACATCTAGAGGGAAAGGGAAAGCTATTGCATTTTCTTGCAAGAGGGGTAGAGGAAATCATTAGTATTAGACTTTATTTATTTGGTTCATTTCATTGTATATGACATTATGACTCATGATATGACTCATGAAATACATTATTATATTTTTTGTTGATATTTTGAGGCTGTCTTGGGAGTCATGAGTCAGGACTTACTATTCAGAACATGATTCACTGTTATGTGTAATGTAGCATTAGAAATGATATTAAACATCTTATATATTAATTCTTTACCATATTTATGTGTCAATGTATTTATTTTATGTTGTAGATGCTTTAGATATTAAAAAAATTGAAAAAAAATGAATATTTTTGTATGTCACGATTTTTTTTCCGATTTTTACCGTTTTTTCCTTATTTTTACGATTTTTTCCCCTCGCCGATAATATCTGGATAACGATTACTGCAACATTGGTTTTTAGAGAGAGGTTGACTAGACTTTCTCGTAGTGGAGCTCTTGCTAGTCTTGGGCAAGAGGTTATTTCTGATATTCATTTTATTTTTCAAGAACAAGTAGAGCCTAACATCATGAATGATCTTTTTTCTCCTTGTGACTTCACTAACATAAATGGCTATCCTCACAATATCCCTGACAAGGCTATTGAAATGTTGCCTTCCTTTCAAGGTAACAATGCCATTAGTGCTACATCACATGTGAAAAACTTTAATGTTTGTATCTTTAAATGGTGTAACACTGCTAATTATGAGGATGTGAAGATGAGGCTTTTTGTTTTATATTTAGAAGAGGATGCTCTTGATTGGCTCACTGAGCAACCTGCTAACTCATATAACTCTTTACAAGCCATTCCGACTGCATTTTTAGATAAGTTTGGAGAGAAAAAGGAAAATAGGCATTTGATCAATGCCATTAGCAACATGAAGAAAAATGAGAATGAGACCATGGAGGAGTTTAACAAGAGATTCATTGAATTAGTAAAAAGCATGCCTACTACTGTTAAACCTCTTGATGAATTTCTTTTATGCTCATATCTAGATGCTTTTGGGGTTGACACTGCCTATGAGTTGAGGAGGAAGGAGCCTACAAATCTAAGTATAGCTCAATCTGAAGCCTTGAAGATAGAAAGGGCTAGAAAGCAATCAGGGAAATTTGAAATTCCTGGTTTCAATAGAGGGCCATCAAAATCAAATGATTCCAAAGGCAAGGCCAAGGAAGAGACTACAAATGATTCTATTAAAGAATTAACTCAACTCATCAAGGTCATGGAAGCAAATCACATTAAAGAAATGCAAGCCATGCAAAATAGGTTGGTGGCCATGGAGAGATCACAAGTGCAAAGATTCCAACCTAGGCCAAATTATAGATGGCAAAAGAATAAAGGCCCTCAACAGGAGCATAGGCCTCCAAATACATTGGAATCCACCAACATGGTAGATCAGATTCTCCCTTTTTGTAGACCATGTAATCAGTTCCATGAAGAAGCCACATGCCCATATGTGAAGAGAATCATGGAAAGTAGCATGTTAGGAGATAAACATGTAGGGACAACTGGTCAAATCAATATGTTCTCCATGGAGGATCAGATATACACCATTGAAAGAAATCAAGAGATTGACCATATGCCTAATAATCTTGGGATTTATAATATGATTGCAAATTTTGACGAGGTCACTAAGATTTTTGGGGAAAAACCTACATTTGGATAGATTCTTGCTATGGCAAAACACAAAGGGATGACTTATCAGAGAAGGGATATCCAAGACCAGAATAATCACAAAAAAATTTCTCCTCCTACTTCAGAATTGAATTTTGACTTAGGCAATTGGTTGAATAATGCAAAGGTTTCTATTCTAGTGACAGAACTTTTAAAGATACCATCTCAAAGGGCCAAGTTACTAAGCGCCATTGAAGTTACTCAAAGGGAAGAAAAGCCTAGTGACGAACCAGAAGATGAGGAAATTGTATTGAAAAGTATGCACTGTTATGTGGGGAATGAAGATCATCTACCATTTTATGTTTCTTTGATAGTGAATGATCGTCTTTTACACAACTGCATGCTTGATTCAGGGGCTTCATCAAATGTCATGACCAAGAAAGTCATGGAGCAATTGAATTTAAGGGTTTCTAGGCCCTATCACAACATATGTTCAATGGATTCTAAAAGAATTGAAGTGTGTGGGATAATTAAAGATTTACATGTTTTCCTAGCTGCATACACAGATAGAATAATGACTATGGATATTGTTGTGATAGATGTTCCAGATTCATGGGGAATGCTCCTATCAAGAAAATGGGCATCAGATCAGCAAACAAGTACACCTTGGAGTGTTTTTTATATCTGGTTAATTATCCCTTCTTTTTCAGAGGTTGATAATTTTATGGGTTTTTTCACTCATGTTTTACCCCAAAGCTGGGGTGACGGTTTGAAGGTTGAGCCCCTAACACATCTTAGTGTCTAGAGTCGATGTATATTACTATACTAGATCACACAAAAAAATTTGTGGAATTTGGTTAGGTCTAGGTAGTCGTTTTTTTAATTTTTTAAATTTCCCGCAAGTCAAAAGTTGCAAATAAAATTGTATTTAAATTGTAATAAGTGTAGCCTAGAGAATTTTTATGGGGTATGAGTAATCAAAATTACATCTCTCACCCTCAACTTTCTACTATGACACACTTTGAGGGCATAATAATGTGTTTTGGACCCTCAAAACCCACTTTTCCTAAGTTTAGTGGGAAATCTAGCAACTAATTAAGCCAAGAATTAAATAAATGGAGAAAAATAAATATCCACACATGCTAAATGTTGTGGAAATGAGGTGGAAAATTATGGGAGAGTTAAAGTGAAGTCCCAAGGTGATGTGGACTCCTAAAATCAAGGAAAGTACATGTGTTCATATAAAATCGAATTTCTGGCATTAAATGAAAAAGCTGTTTGAAATTCGAATTTGTGATGTTAATGCACATTTGGGAGGATTTACGAGAATATTTGGTGGAGATTTTTGTGGGAAATTGTCCCCACATGGGTTACCACCCATATACACTTGTCATTCCACCATAAAATTCGAATTTGGCACATAAGGAAAGAAGAAAATGATGTCCACTTGCCAGAATTCGACTTTTACACTTGGCATTGGAGCTCCATTCAACAAATTCGAATTTCTCTTTGAGATTGTCACCTCATGCCACTTGTTTAATCACTTCTACATTGGGATTGGCTCCAATGCCATTTTTCATTGGGATTTGCTCCCAACTCTCTATATAATAGAGTCATGGGCTCTCACATTGAATAATATTGTTACTAGCTATTGTGCTTGCAGAAGCGTTGCTTCCTTCTACACTTTCAGAAATATCAATAAAGACTTTGGGTTTCATTCATGAGGTGTTGCTCTTTTTCGAGTGTGATGAATTGTTGAGCATTGGTATAATTCCTTTTACTCATGCTTTGATCTAATTTGCTTCTATATGCTCTTGTAGATTTGTTAATGTAGAACTATCTTGCATTGACATTTGATTTAGAAGTATGCTCTAGGTATAGAATGCTCTAGTTGGTTTTAAATAAATCTCTAGAGTTTCTTATCATTGTTTATAGCTAAATCTATATGGAACTAATTTTTGATTGAAGTTTTGTAGAGGGAACATCTTGTTGGGATTACAGAATGAAGCGTGAGGGGAAGTCTTTGGAGAGACCAACCCACTCTTGATAGATTCTTAAATGAGCTCTCATTTGTTCTTTGAACCTTCATAGTCTTATCTTACAAATTGGTTTTGCAGGGATTTCGGCCCATAGCTTGTGCACACGCTGAGAACTTCTAAATTTAAATCTCTTTTAAAAAAACATTGTACTTCATTTCTTTCATTTGCTATCTAAGAGCTTGAAGATGGCTAAGCAAAGACGAGATTTTACCCTCACCCTTTAGCTTAGCCTTTTGTAAATTATAATTGTACATATACATTTTATATTGTTGATTTTTCCATTAATACTTAATTTATTTTGTAGCCATTGTTTGGATTGTTTGCTAACTCTTGTGTGGCAGATTTTGAAGAGCAACTTCCCACAACATCTAACCAGTGTTTGCAAGACCTTTGGCAAGTGTTCGGGGTTTGATTTCCAAGGATGTCGTGAGCCCTTTTGAGGCTTATTTTGGCCACATTGCGTTCACTAGAGGGCTGCCCATTTTCCTCTTTAAGCCGTGGGAATTTGGAGGAAACTCACACCTTGTTTCCCTTGCATAAGTTTTGTGAGATTTTGTCACTACTTTCTCAAGAAAAGAGGTCTACTGTCCAAGTTTCAAGCAATTATTGTGAGGACTCTCCTTGAAGTATAGTTGAGAACTTTGAAGGGCCCTCTTCTCATTGTAATATTAATAAAAGATCTAACTTTCTTGTGGGAGCTTGGGATTTCTCCCATGGTATCCTATCTCTCCATTTAGAGGGAGGCTTCTCTTGGGTGGATTGACATTTGCATGGTTTAAGCTTTCATACTTCATTCACTTGCATGCTTTAATTGAGAATTAACACAACCTCACTATCACATTTCATTAAGTTAAAGTTTGTTACAATTTCATTTGAGCTTTGCATTTTCTTTCTCATTGTTGCTTGGAGCTATAAGCTTACACTTTACTTTGGGCAATTCATCATTTACATGCAAGCATTTTATATTCTTAACAAGCTTTGGTTCGTTCCCATCACCAACCACACTTTGTGGGGTTGAAGGCTTTTCTCACTGACTTGTAGGTAGGTGTAGGCGACAGGGTCAACAGGTCCACATAGGGTCAGTCAACCCCTCCCCTTTCCCACATCTTGGGTCAAGCCTAGAACAATGCCCTAGGAGGTTGATGTAGTTGAAAAGAAAAGAAAAGAAGAATAATTGGACACATTCAAAAGGAAATTGTACAACAAAATGCAAAATATGGTCGAGACAAAAACATTTAGCACGTGGGAAAAAGCTATTACATAATTTCTACCCCTTCCATGGCCATCACCTTGGTTCCTAGAGGCCCTAGATGAGTCTCCTTTATCATTCAGGAACCCATGATTGTCCCAACGTTTGGTGGGTGATGAAATTCTCCACATTAAAAGGGGGTATCCATTGTTATATTTTATACATCATGGTCTCATTTCCTTGAGCCTTGAGTACTTAACCAAAGAAAATCATTAAAAGAAAAAGGCATACAAAGAATGGTGGAAAAATCAAGGCCAAGATAACTCATGTATCACGATTGCTCCCTCCACATCATTTTAGCCAAGTGTGGACTTCCCTTTTTATTGGCTACTCTTGTACCATGGCATGTGACTCGGGTTGTTCCCCTTCATCCCCTACTCTATTCCATTACTGTATCACATGCCACCACCATTTGAAGGATGTACCATGGGCATATCACCCCCTTTGGAAGAAGAAACCACCTAATAGGATGATTGGTTAACCCCTGTTGACCGCTGCGTGTCAACTACCCATAGCAGTGCACCCCCTTTTTTCGCAAAAAGAGGCAGCGCTTGATTGAGATGTTCGTACCATTCAGCAATCATCGTCATTCTCCTGATCTTATTAAAGTTGTAAACCCAGTCTGCATTTTGATGTAAATAATATTAGCAGAGCTGAGTCATGTATATAAATTGCCTAGGTGGACCTAATTTTCTAGTGGTAATCTTCATTTCGGAAGGTTTTTCGTCTCACCGATCCATGATCGGCAGAGTTTTCCTTCAACCTGACCCCAAAGCCGGAATGAATTTTATCATTAGAGTCTTAGGAGAATCCTAGTGTGTTAATCTGCTAGATTATGTTTGGTCGCAGAACTGGGTGGTCTATGAAGGTCTGTCAAAGGGCCTTTTCCCCCTTGAAAATGTAAAATTTGTACAAGTCATGATGTAAAGAGTCTTGAGGGTTGAAAATGTTAATCCCCTCATGCGTCTTAAGTCCTAGGGAAATTTCTCCAAAGGCTATGTTTGATGATCCATAAAAAATAAAAGATAAAAATAATAAAAAAATGAACAAAA
>APFE030816756.1:43282-60836 GCA_000404065.3 Pinus taeda
AAAAATAATAAAATAATAATATTTTGAATTTTTTAATTCGACGGATGAGATTGAGAGATGTCTTGATCCTCATCGACGGTCGAGATCGTTTTGTCATGGATCACTCAAACTAGCTGTTGGGATTTTTTCCTTTAAATAGAGTGCTAGGGGTCATTTGAGATCATAAGATATTGGATCTGAGTTTTGGTTAAGAAGCTCTCTCTTGTAAATATTTTCTGGTGCTAATAAAGAAGACTTTGGGGTCAAAATCTGGCTGGTGTTACTCTCTTCAAGTGCTGTGAGCTATTTTGTTTTCTGCATATTTTAATTTTCAGTCATTGATAGCAACTTAATGAAGAGTATTGTTGAGCATAGGTATCTTGTTCACATGCTAGGGTTTTAATGGTGTTAGGGTTTCTGAAGTAATAACAGGTATCTCTATTGCATTTGGAGATCTAGTATTGTTTTTTCTCTTTATTGATGGTTAAAATGAGCTGTGCAGGAATATCTTGTTGAAGAAGATCAGTGGGCGTTAGGGGAAGTTCTCGGCTGAACCAGCGAACTCCCACAAGCATTTTTTGCAGGGCCCAGCTAGTTTTAATCCTGGGTCAATCATTCAGTTTATTTTATTATTTGCATGAGAGACTTCTAACGCATTTCATTAGCAATCTGAAACTTTCTGAAAATATATTTGAGGATAACTGATAAATCTGGCTACTAAAGAGCCTTAAGATCTGTAAATAAACTGTAAATATCTTTTGCTGGTTTTTAGGGTTTTATTTATTTTTACTGTTCCCAGGTTTTGGTTGCATGTTTCATTGTTTTCAGGTTATAGGTGCTGATGGTTGAGAAATTTTCAGGGTTTATCAGAAGCTGTCTTTTGTCTTAGGGTTTCAGCCTCCTGTTCTCCACGTGATTTACTTGGCATACCCCCACCTGCTCAGCTGCTGTCATCACGCTAAGCTGCAAAGTGCATGAAACCAAATCGATTTTGTTGATATTCATGAGCGTGGGCATCAAAACGATTTTAAAAATCTTCTAGATATGTAAACGAGTTTCCCTCTCACGTTGTTGGCAATCTTCAAATCAGAACCCATCACCCCAGCCTATCCCCTCCATTTCTGCTTTCAGTCATCAAACCAATTTGCAAAATAGACGCTGTCCATCAGCTCTTCTCCGTGAAAACCTGCAAACACAGTACAATTTCGAGTTTTGGATTTTCGTGGGTATCAGTCACTATTTTCTTTGCTGCTGGGGACTGCGTCCAAGACACTCCTCCGCCGTCACAACTGCAGGTTCCTAACACTTCACGCGGGTCAAGTCTCTCACGATTTTGGCGTAGGGTTTTCTGTGGTTTCCGCGCGGGCATCAACATCAGTCGTGCAGTTGCATCCCTGCACTCTCCGCCATCTACAGCAGCGAAACGAATGATCGACCCCGAGTTCTTTTCTCCTGCATATGGAAAATACGTTGAGGTAAATTCAGGTTTGGTTATGTGCGGTTAAATCGTTTCCATTTTCCTTTTTTTTAGAGGGGTCACGCATTATGTTTTGATGCATGCGAAAATTGTGTTGTTTAGTTTTGATTTGAGTAGTGTTAGTCACGTATCAACGTAAGTCATTTTTATTTTTTCGTTTAGGGTTAGTTTTTTTAAACAAATATAAAAAAATATATAATCGATTTCATTTGGTTTAGTTTTAGTTTTAATTTCATATGTATAAATTCGTAAGGTTAGGGTTTAGCATTATTTATTTTTGTTTTGATTTTAATAAAAAATAAAAATTCATAAAAGGTGATTAGGATTTCTGCTTTAGGGTTTTAGTTTTTTTTTATTTTATTTAACTTAGTTTTAGTATAGATTTAAAAATAGATCTTTTTATAGTTTAAATTTTGTTTTTTTTTTAAATAAAAAATATATATATAAAAATATATATATTTTTTTTTAAATCATAAAATATATTTTTTAGATTAGATTCTGAATTTTGTTCTAGTTCAATTTTTTAGCTTTAAATTTTTATTTTTGTTAGAAAAACATAAAAATTAGCATCGTGGAAATATTCTGCCTATTAAAGTCTCACCCTGGAAATTTTATCATGTCCTATTTTGCATTGTTGAGATAAAAGTTTTAATGTGGGATGAACGTTTACCTTTATGAGATTTGGCATGCTTAAATATAATATCTGGTTGATGCGCTAATTTACATGGTCATATCTTTCAGAGTTTATTTCCTTTTAATTTGCCAGATCATTGTTAAGAGCATTGTGAATTTATTGATATCTTGCTTTTTCCGAAGTTATTTGATGTTAAATGATTGTTGTGCATAGTTTACATTCCTGCAACATCTATTAAGTGATCATTTTGACACCAAACCCATAAGGCACTGGTCCATTAAATTAAACAAATCTACTTAGTGCTTTTCTCTTTCGTGTCTCCCAAACCAACTGGCTCGCAGTTGGTCGTCTTTTTCCTTTCAGGGTCTACCCCCCTTAGCCGTGGGAGACAGGCTTAAACGGAGAGATCGGGGATCAAAGTGACAGCCCCCGGTCTGAGCGTTATCGTGACAATCTGTGCGACAACAACCCCTTTTGGAGCTTGGAGACATTAGCACATGCCGAATCCCATTATAAAGGCGCATGCCATTATGAAGTGCCCACTTGTTTTCCATGGTTTGTAAATCCTTTTATTTGATTTCTTTAATGAATTGATATGCTGGAAGGTATGGGGACATGTTGGATCTTATGAAGGATTGTAGATGGTCTCCATTTTGGGGTTGGTCTCCCTATACGGGGCCCTAACCCTCCAAAGGGATACATTGGCATATGTAGAGTGTGTGTAGAGAGCTATGGGACTCCACGGCAGTAGACAACATTCCATGAATCCCCAAAGATATTCAGAGATTGTTCGAGATTCACCTATTGGATGAGGAAGATGCACCTGATTCACCATGCCTAGTTGGATCCCTAGTTATATCATACATGGTAGATGATCCAGGACCTGTATGATGATGTGGCATCACTTACACCATCATCCAAGCCTTTGCAAATGGTCTACAGGCATCTTCGATCTATTTGGAGACCCATGAGGACACGTGTGCCCACCACACCATGGAGAGCACCACAGGTTTGCTATTTGGAGAACAAGGGGCCAATTCGTTGTCCACTACTTTTGGGAGTCCTATTTCACATTTTAGCACCTATGGACTTCATCAAGCCTCTTCTAGGGCCCAACAACATGTATTATTGATCATTCGACCTCTTGAGAGGCTTATTCCTTTGATTATGAGCTAGTTTGGTGGGATTGTCACCAAAAGTTAGTTATTTTGCACATTATTTTATTTTAGGGGTTGTATTAGGTCTCATTAGGAAAACTGAATTCATTTGGACATGTATGAATACAAGTGATGTGATTTCATTTTAGCATCATCACTTGGATTTCGACTTGTGTCTCTTTAGAGATTTTCGCTATCCTTCTTGGATGATGAATTTTTGGAGCATGGAATGAATTTTGATGTTTGGATTATTTTCTCATGTCTTGGAGCTTCTTGAATGGAAAATTTTGGATGTTGGATATATTCTTATACATGTAAGTGAAATTAAATGTTATTCTTTCATTCCATTTTTGTCACATACATTGTTGCTGGGATTTCGCTATACTAGGGCTAATCTGCTGCATCCATTTATGCGAGGTTGTGAAAATTTTGTTTCTAGATAGTGATGCTTCATGTACGGGCCATGTATAATGAATGAATGTTCCTAGGGATGTTTCATTACTGAAATTCATCTTGATAAGCCATTTATTTTGCAAAACAAAGTATAAAGTCTTTGAAGCTGCTTTTACTACTACCCTAATGCTAAGCAAAGTTGTCTTTGAGGCCTCCTTGATCTAGAAAATCGAAGGTCCATAGTCATAATTCTACGTGACTCCAATCTCCGCAAAGGATTAGGCACTAGTCCACCATAAGGTGATCACCTTAAACCTTATTTCCTCTCCTCCCTCTTCTTTTCTAGGCCTAGCCCATTAAGTTTCCTAGGGCATCATTTATCTTGTAAACCACCCACTCAAAAAATTCTATCTCTTGGCATCCTCTACGCTAGTGTGTCTCCTTGGTGCCCTCCAATTTTGAAGAAATTATGATAGTGGGATTTTGAGATATCTCAAGCCCTACCCTTGAGATTGAATCTTGCATTGGGTTTCCTTAAGCTAGAAACCTCATTGGAATCCTTGAATTGTCTTGCCTTGAAATTTCTTTCTTTGGTCTCTTTCTCCCTCCAGAATAGGTCAAGCATAGCATTGGTTGCTAAACCCTACCCCCTTGACCTAAACCCAGGTCCACTTGGTCCCGTGTGGTGCCATACACTATTAAGGATAATTCTTCAAGGATCACTTGGAATCCAAACTTTCACAAGAATTCTAAGGCCTAGGGACCTCCATTATAAGATACATACCGTAAACCTAAACCTTAAAATTTTCCTTAAGCCCTTCCTCGAGAGCTTTCAACCTTTCCTTCTAAAGCATGCAAACCACATATTTAAGCCTCTCTTGTGAATAGGCTTCCAGGATCACCCCTCACCTTATCATTTGTCCATCCCTTTCGTGATCCTTATCATAACGGGTCTCCTCCCATCAGTGAAGTCCATAAAGAGTAGAGAGCCTTAGCCAAGGTGACAGTGTGCTATCACTCCATTGTTTCCCTTACCCTCTTAGCCGCCCTTCGAGGATCCCCTTTTAGGACCCTTGCTAGTTTGAACGGTAACATTTTGGCGTCGTTGTCGGGGAGGAAATAGGTCTACCTACCTAGTGAATCATTGAGGAATTGGTTCATTGACGACATTTATAAACATTCCTCTAGCGACACCATTCATTGTCCAAAACCCTAGTTTACTTGAAGGTGACAATATTCCCCTTTAACTAGGGCTACTACAAAAAGGGGAGAACAAACTCCATCATGTTGAAGTTTCTAAGTTTACTTGGTTAGAAACCCTCCCTGCACTTTATCTGATTTATTCCTACCTACTTGTTATTTTATTTAACAAGTTATTTACAATGTAAATACTGAAAAATAAACACTAGTGCATGCTTAACATATTACAGATCAACAACTAAAGGAAACAAAAACAATCACACCATATGACACCATTATTTTTTGACTAATGTCCCTGGAAAACCCAATGTAGGAAAACCGGTGCAGCTATCTGAGGGTTTCCTTATTAAGCAATATCAGAGTACAATCTGGGTGCTGAAACTGGCCTACCCAATAGAGAATTTCCTTGGCAGTAATACCTCTCAGTTTCTGACAAATCTCCTGACTAAAACCCTGAATAAACCTTTCGGCAGCTACTCAGCACAAATATGCCCCAGAAACCCCAGCGTCAGCCTCTCTCTTGACTGCGTCAGCCCCTCTCTGTGCAGCGCTGGCCCTGCGTCAGCCTCTCTCTAGACTGCATCAGCCCCTCTCTACCCAGCGCTGGCCCTGCGTCACCCCGGATGGGTCTGCGTCAGCCTTAGGAGGCCCTGCGTCAACCCTCTGGCCCTCTGTGTCAGCAATGCTAGCCTTTCTGAGGCTTTGCGCATATCCTGGCTGCCTTTGTGTGGCCTTGCGTGAGCCCTAGCTGGCTCTATGTCGCTCTCCCCAGCTACTACGTTGCTCTCTCGACACTATCTTTGACTCTTTGTCTTTCTGTACTCAAATGCCCCTCAGCTGCATCTCCCGATCACTAATTCTATCTCTCTTAGCAAACCTCGCTCTAGAGAATAGAATCACTGATCACTCTGGTGTGTTCTCCAAGTGACCCTCAAGCCTCCTCTTATACTTTTCATGTTGACATATCAACGACCGAGGTTAAGTCCCTAATTAATGGCTACGATTAGATCTAGCTTGATCCATTTCTTTTGGACCATTCTAAGTTCTAAAACAGTGTCATATTAATCCACATTAGTATTTTATTTTCCCTAAGTTTAGAATTAGGGACTCCATTAAAAATGATAATTATTTTAATATCTCCTAAACTGTTTAGAATATGCCCAAACCCTTTCTGGGTATTGGAGATATCATGTGCCCCAACCTCTCCACCAAATTTCATGGCTAGAGCACATCTAATGCTACCTCAAATCAGCACTCCCTCTTAGCAAGGACTGTGCTTTAGCAATGCTCCTCACTGAGTATTACTCTGATCATCTGGTATCGATACCTGTTCTGATGCTAGGCCTTCCTGCCCAACATCCTCTGCACTACTGCATCCTGTACTGTTGCCCATGGTTCTACCACTACCACGACTACATCTGTACGACAACTCCCTCTACATTCGTGTTGTTGTTCGTCCTTTCTCCTAGCACTGCATCTGCACTGCACCTCCTCTCATCATGCTACCCATTGCTGCACTGCAACTCAGTTATTGAGAAGTAAGTAACTGATCTCCCAATCTGACCTCTCTGTTGGACTAGAGACACCCACTGATGCTGAAGCTTCCTTTGCCACTGATAAGTGCTCCCTCTCTGACCTCTGCGCTGCTGCAACAACTCCATGCATCTCGTACTGTTGCACACCTCACTGTGCCATCCTGCACTGGTGCAACACTCCCGTGCCTCTCGCACTGCTGCAACCTGCTAGCCTCGCGCTGTCCCAGGACTTCTGCATTGTAGCTCTTTCTACTGCTTCATCCGCATCCATCTCTACTCAAGTCAGTTAGTCCTGCTACTCCTCTTCAGGGCTCCCGTAGCAAGGTCTAATCGAAGAGGCTGGGTACCTCGAGGATCTTGCCCCTCATCGCTTGTAGTCCGCATGACTATAGCTCGATGTCTCCCCACTTCCGCCTAAGTGGTGCGTGTGCACTCATGGCACAATCATCGTCTTTCAAAACTTCTTTCTCTGCTCGTGCTGGCGCTACCTTAGTCTCAGAAGACTCTCCCTTACTTTTCCTCCTTGGACACTGGGTTGCATAATGACCCAACTCCCCATAGTGGAAGCACTTGATTGTGGAGAGATCTTTCTTCTTCCGCTTTTTTTGGTTTCCCTCAAATGCTAGGGTAACATCTTCCTCCTCCTGCTTGACTTTGATCTCCTTGTTGTTGTTACCCATCTTTGACTGTTGTCTCATCTCTTCCTGGCGAAGAGCTGCCCACATCTCGTCCCAAGGTGGGAGAGTCCCTCTACCCAGTATACTCTAGACAAATACCTCATAGTTTTCTGAGACAGCATTCAGGGCTGTCCTCACCATCAACTCCTGATCCGGTGTCGCTTCTATAGCAGTCAACTGATCTCGGATCTCATTCAGTCCTCCGAAGAAGGTGTCGATCGGTTCTCCCTTCTTCATTTGATACAACCTCAACTGATTCTCAAGTAGCATTCTTCTCTGCACAGAAGTATGCTGGTACAATTTCTTGAGAGCCTCCCACATTTCAAATGTCGTTTCCTTCTCGGCTATGTGTGGTACTACATGATCCTTGACCCCATCAAGGTTGATGCTTTTGGCCCTCGCCATTGTCTCCTCGTACTTGTCGTTATCATTGGGGTCGATTGGGATAGCTATTACCTTCAAGGTGAAGTTCTTGACACGATTTTTGTCAAGTACGGATAAGATTCTGGCCTTCCAAATTGCGAAGTTCGACGCTTCGTCCAATCTATCCTAGTCTCTTACTCCATGTAGTGCCATGATGCTCCTTTACTTCCCTCATGGAAGTTCTCTGTTCGACTCCTCTGAGTCTCTACTTCCCATCTAAAAGTTCTCTTCTGGACTCCCTCTGAGTCCTGATTTCCCTCCTGGAAATCTTTCTACTGCTGTTGAGATGCCCCCTACTCTGATCGTCTTGTGCAACTGCACCACTGATCCGGGTTCCTCGGCTAGAAACCATTGGTAGCAACTCCTCTTGGCCTTGCTCTGTCAGGTACTGTTCTGACTACAGTACCTCACCAGCTTCTACTCTGCAATATTCCCACAGCCTTCTAAACCCCAGCAACCTGAAGGTGAGAGCTCCCAGGCTCTGCGCAATCCTGGCACTAGCAAACGGACCTCCTTAGCCAATTGTGTCAGCCCTCCTAGCTACTGCGTGGCTCTGCGTGAGGCTCCCTTTGCCTTCCTTAGCCTCTGCGCTGCCTCTTCCTGGCTCACCTTTGATGACACAGGCACTGCGTCACCCTTCCCTTGTTGCTGCTATGCTAGAAACAACGTTTGTCACCTCGGGACAACTGTTTTTTGCTGCTATCGCTCCGCTTGGCTGATGTCCTTAGTCCTCCTATGATCTGTAATCACGCTCTAATGAATTTTCTAAGTTTACTTAGTTAAAAACCCTCCATGCACTTTATCTGATTTATTCCTACCTACTTGTTATTTTACTTACTGAAAATAAACACAAGTGCATGCTCAACATATTACAGATCAGCAACTAAAGGAAACATAAAAAATCACACCATATGACACCATTATTTTTGGACTAATGTCCCCGGAAAAACCCAATGTGGGAAAACTAGTGCAACTATTTGAGGGTTTTCTTATTAAGCAATATTAGAGTACAATCTGGGTGCTGAAACTACCCTACTCAACAGAGAATTTCCTTGGCAGTAATGCCTCTCAGGTTCTGACAAATCTCCTGGCTGAAACCCTGGATAAACCTTCCGGCAACTACTTAGCACAAATCTGCCCCAGAAACCCCAGCACTAGCCTCTCTCTGGACTGCGTCAGCCCCTCTTTGCCCAGCGCTGGCCCTGCGTCACCCCGAATGGGTCTACGTCAGCCTTAGGAGGCCTTACGTCAGCTCTCTGGCCCCCTGTGTCAACAACGTTGACCTCTCTAACGTTCTGTGCAGCTCCTGGCTGCCTCTGCGTGGCCCTGCGTGAGGTGTGGCCGGCTTTGTGTCACTCTCCCTGGCTACTGCGCTGCTCTCCCGACACTATCTCTGCCTCTCTGTCTTTCTGTACTCAAATGCCCCGCAGCTGCATCTCCCAATCACTAAGTCATCTCTTTTAGCAAACCCCGCTCTAGAGAATAGAATGATTGATCACTCTGGTGTGTTCTCCAAGTGACCCTCAACCCTCCTCTTATACTTTTCCTGTTGACATATCAACGGCAGAGATTAAGTCCGTAATCAATGGCTAAGATTAGATGTGGCTTGATCCATGTCTTTTGGACCATTCTAACACGGTTTCATATTAATCCACATTAATATTTTATTTTCCCTAAGTTTAGACTTAGGGACTCTATTAAAAATATTAATTATTTTAATATCTCCTGAACTGTTTAGAATATGCCCAAACCTTTTCTGGGTATTGGAGATCTCATGTGCCCCAACCTCTCCACCGAATTTCGTGGCTAGAGCACATCTGATGCTATCCCAAATCAACACATCACCTGTTAGAACCACTCATCTTCCTGAGTTCAAAAAGGTCAGTGATCGCACCCCAAAGATGGTATCTAGATCCACTACTGATTGTCCCAAAATGACCAAGAGTTAAAGACATTTGGTTAGTGTCTTTGCCCCTTTGAAGTTGAGTGATGATCCTAAACCATTACCTGAGAAGTATAACCGATGGTTACCCAAATTCAAGGGTGATGCTACCATGAGTGCCCGTGATTTTGTTGAAGAATTCTATTGGCACGTCCCCTAGAATGATTTTCGATGAGGATAGGCTCATGATGCTTTTTGCTTTATCACTTGAAGGACAAGCAAGAGAATGGTACCTTAGTCTTCCCCCGACATGCATAGAAATTTCAATGGGTTTGAGGACCTATTCATGAAAAGGTGGTCATGCAATGCCCAAGGAAACTTTAACATTGAATTTTTCATTATCAAATAACTAGGGGAAGGGAAGACATTCAGGAATTCATTCAAAAGTTTGATAGGATTGTCAAGGACATCCCTAATCATTTAAAACCCCCTAATTCCAACATCCTTGACAAATTCATAAAATTTGTGGGTGGCCACCTAGCCTATGCATTAAGAGACGAGAAACCTTCCCCATTGGTAAAAGCTAAAGAGATAGCAACGGAAGTTGAAGAAAAATTACGAATCTCGAAAGTGGATGCCAATGACCACCCTAGATCCAAAGTCGAGGTCAAGAAGGAAAAATCCAAAGATCAACATGAAGAAACCCTTCAGGCCATCCTTAAGAAAATGGAAATGCTTAGTGAAGAAGTCAACTCACGTGACAGGGTCATCATGAACAAAATCACTGGTGAAGAAGACCCTGGGGACGCGAATGTGGGAGTCCGATTCTCCTAACATCCGAGGTCGAGAGAGGAGAACTGTGGGTAGTTCAGTAAGGTTTGTTGGCTTGAAACAGTGGGCACTGGTTGCCTCCCATTGTGTTGTCTCCGTGATCTAATGATCCTGGACTGCCTCTCGGGGAGATGCTTGGTGCGGTTCTGCTGCTGGGTCCTCGTAGGCAAGGGGCTTCTCCTCTTAACTGAACGAGGGTTTGCCGATATGTGTGAGCCAGCTTGATCGGTATTCTCACTGGTTGATCTCTTAACTCCTCAGGCTGAAGGAAGTATACTGAAGAAAGAGGTGATCTGACGAGTAGTGTTGGGTTGGATGGGAGGCTGGAGGATATGCTCCCGATGCTTAAGAGTCTCCTGGATATAAAGTGCGACGCATCTCTAGTCCGTGTAGTTGAAGAAGCTGGAAAGGGTATTCGGTCCTCTGAATAGACAGTGAAAGCGACCTCTGATCTCATAATATATCGGACACCCGAAGATGAAGTGCCATTTGTTTTCCACACATGCTAAATGTTGTGGAAATAAGGTGAAAAATTATGGGGCAGTTAAAGTGAAGTCCCAAGGTGATGTGGACTCCTAAAATCAAAGAAAAGACGTGCTCAAATAAAATCGAATTTCTGACATTAAATGAAAATGTTGCTTGAAAATTCGAATTTGTGAAGTTAATGCACATTTGGGAGGATTTGGGAGAATATTTGGTGGAGATTTTTGTGGGATATTTCCCCCACATGGGTTACCACTCATATACACTTGTCATTCAACCATAAAATTCGAATTTGACACATAAGGGAAGAAGAAAATGATTTCCACTTGCCAGAATTCGATTTTTACACTTGGCATTGGAGCTCCATTCAACAAATTCGAATTTCTCTTTGGGATTGTCACCTCATGCCACTTGTTTAATCACTTCTACATTGGGATTGGCTCCAATGCCATTTGTCATTGTCATTTTTCATTGGGATTTGCTCCCAACTCTCTATATAATAGACCCATGGGCTCCTATGTTGCAGGAAACGTGGTATAGAGGTCCATTTCCGTACGGAAACGGGTACGAAACGCGTTTGGTACGGCCGTGAAACACGTTTTCGGCCGTACTGCCACGTTTCCCGAAACGAAAACGTGGCCGGTACGACCGGAAACGCGTTTCAAGGCCGTACAACCCACATTTCCTCATTAACTTGTGTTTTTTTTAATTTACTTTTAGGGTATGTTAGTGACTTCTTGTTGCTTTTAGATGCGTGTCTAAAGTTATAAAAGTGAATTTTTGCCTTAGTGTTGATATGCAGTTCATGGTAATATTAAATTCTTAAAGTAAAAGTGATATTCTCCTTTATTTTTCATTTTCATCCTTTTACTTAAATTTTTAACATTACCATAAAATTACTCAGGATGTTTGAAAGTGGTTTCGCCCTCATTAGATTTCATATGGAGAAAGTAAAATTTTAGATCTCACTCAAAATCCAGCAGACTTGTTTGTTTTTTAGAATTTCAGGATTGGAGGGATTGCAATGTTTCCATTGGATTTTATCATGTACTAGAGTATGGAACTTGTATTTAATCAAGAGAACCAAGCCCTCTATGCAGGGGAAACTCCCAATAATCAAGATCATGTAGGGTACTATGGTATGAAACGTGTATTTAATCAAAAGCACTAAGGTCGTTCAACTATGTAGGAGGAGACTCCCAATACAACAATGGTCCTTCTAAAGAATGGGATGTAGATGCAGAAAATCCTGATTTGAATCTCTCTCTTGAGGCCTTATAGTCTTTATTGTACTTGCAGCCTCATATATTAATATAAATAAAAGCTGATTTTGAGATTTGGATATATAATAAGGGTTGCTTTTGGATATTCGGATATTTTTATTTTCATTATGTGATCATTCATGAGTAAATGTATGTAAATTACTCTAATGTTTAAGTGTAATAATTAATTAAGTTATTTAACTTTTATGATGCCATATATTTATATTATATATATATTTATATATATATATATTATAATTAATATTTCATATATATATATATATATAATAATATATATATATATTCGCGTTTCCCGTTTCCAAATTGGTGAGGTCGCTTTCGTATTGCTTCCCGTTTGGAAAACTCGTACCGGTTTTCCCGTTTCCAAATTTGGGGAGGTCGCGTTTCGTATTGCTTCCCGTTTTGGAAACTCGTACCCGTTTCCCCGTTTCGTGCAACTTAGATGGGCTCTCACATTGTATAATATTGTTACTAGCTATTGTGTTTGCGGAAGTGCTGTTGCCTTTTACACTTTCAGAAATATCAATAAAGACTTTCGGGTTTCATTCATGATGTGTTCCTCCTTTTCGAGTGTGATGAATTGTTGAGCATTGGTATAATTGCTTTTACTCATGCTTTGATCTAATTTTCTTCCATATGCTCTTGTAGATTTTTTAATGGAGCTATCTTGCATTGACATTTGATTTAGAGCTCTAGGTATAGAATGCTTTAGTTGGTTTTAAATAAATCTTTAAAGTTTCTTATCATTGTTTATTGCTAAATCTACATGGAACTAATTTTTGATTGAAGTTTTGTAGAGGGAACATCTTGTTGGGATTACAGAGTCAAGCGTGAGGGGAAGTCTTTGGAGAGACCAACCCACTCTTGATACATTCTTAAAGGAGCTCTCATTTGTTCTTTGAACCTTCATAGTCTTATCTTACAAAGTGGTTTTGCAGGGATTTCAGCACATAGCTTGTACACAAGCCGAGAACTTCTAAATTTAAATCTCTTTTAAAAAAACATTGTACTTCATTTCTTTCATTTGATATCTAAGAGCTTGAAGATGACTAAGCAAAAACGAGAGTTTACTCTCATTCTTTAGCTTAGCCTTTTGTAAATTATAATTGTACATATACATATTTTCTTGCTGATTTTTCCATTAATACTTAACTTATTTTGCAGCCATTGTTTGGATTGTTTGCTAACTCTTTTGTGGCAGATTTTGAAGATGAACTTCCCGCAACATCTAACAAGTGTTTGCAGGACCTTTGGCAAGTGTTGGGGGTTCAATTTCCAAGGATGTCGTGAGCCATTTTGAGGCTTATTTTGGCCAATTCGAGTTCACTAGAGGGCTGCCCATTTTCCTCTTTAAGTTGTGGGCATTTGGAGGAAACTCACACCTTGTTTCCCTTGCATAAGTTTTGTGAGATCTTGTCACTACTTTCTCAAGAAAAGAGGTCTAGTGTCCAAGTTTCAAGCAATTATTGTGAGGACTCTCCTTGAAGTATAGTTGAGAACTTTGAAGGGCCCTTTTCTTATTGTAATATTAATAAAAGATCTAACTTGCTTGTGGGAGTTTGGGATTTCTCCCATGGTATCCTATTTCCCCATTTAGAGGGAGGCTTCTCTTGGGTGGATTGACATTTGCATGGTTTAAGCTTTCATACTTCATTCACTTACATGCATGCTTTAATTGGAAATTAACACAACTTCACTATTACATTTATTTAAGTTAAAGTTTGTTACAATTTCATTTGAGCTTTGCATGATTGTTGCTTGGAGCTACAAGTGTACACTTCACTTTGGGCAATTCATCTTTTACATGTAAGCATTTTATATTCTTAACAAACTTTGATTCGTTTCCATTTATCTCAGTAAATTGTTTCAATGAGCACTTGAATACATGCTTCAATTTTATGGTAGATTGTTATCTTGAATATTGGAGCAATTTATTGTCATTGTTTATTTGAAACAAATTTTACTTTCAAGCAAATTACTTGCATCATTTTAATTCAATGATGAAACACATGCAACACTTGTAAGCTAATTTTATTCGTTCAATTGAAGTTATAATTGCAACTTTTGTTGAACATTATTTCATTTTCAAGCATTGCAAATCAATCTCTTTGAAGCATTTGCATTTATCATTATTTTAATTTGTGAAATTAACACAATTTGCATTAAATCATCTAGGCATTTTAGTGTAGGAAGGCCCCAAGCCTCATTAAAATTTTATCTCCAACATAAGTTGGTTGAAATAGACATTTTGGGGATCCTCTACTCTTCTATTGAATCCTCACTATGAGATCCATATCATTGGGCGAGGGTGAGGTCTAAGGATTGAAGAGTTAAATTGTAATCTTGTTGTAGAGCTAATTAATAAAATTAACCAAGAGCACTTTACATTACATTTACTTTACTTGTCTCTTGATGGTTTGAGTTTTCATATGCAAAGTCTATTCCAAAAGCAAGTATTGTAATGATTTCAAACAAGTGTTTTCTTTTCATGTTTCAAGTCTAATTGCATATTGATGTCTTGGTTTAGCACTTCCTTTCTTTTACATTTCCAATTTAATTACTATTTTTTGGGTTTTGGCAAGATATGTTTCACATGTTTTGATTTATAAAGTTGATTATGTCAAAAGCATTTTGTATCTTACATATCTTGTGCTAACAATTCTTATTTACATTTCAGGGTTACTTTGTTTTCTCTTTTGAGAGCATTGCATTTTACTTTGAGCAAATATATCTTTAAATTGCTGAGCAAATTCCTTATAAGGCACTGGTTTTATGGTTTTTAATCATATTAATGATTGGCATTGTTATTTCAAATTGCTCACTTCATATTTTCCCATAAATCCTTAAAAGTAATCCATTTTGACTATAACACTCTCTTAGAAACTCACATCTTTTAACTTAACTTTTCATTAGGGACCACCCCCCTTAGTTAACCTAGGAGATAGCTCAAACGGAGAGAGTCGGGATTAGTGTGACAGCCCCTTCTCTGAGTTCCCTGCCACCAACCACACCTTGTGGGGTTGAAGTCTTTTCTCACTGACTTGTTGGTAGGAGTAGGCGGCAGGGTCAACAAGCCCCTTTCTCCCTTCGGAAGAGGTCAAGCATAGCTTTGGTTGCTAAACCCTACCCCCTTGACCTAACCCTGGGTCCACTTGGTCTTGTGTGGTCCCATACACTATTAAGGTTGATTCTTCAAGGATCACTTGGAATCCAAGCTTTCACAAGAATGTTAAAGCCTAGGGACCTCCATTATAAGATACATACCCTAAACCTAAACCTTAAAATTCTCCCTGTTGTTGCACAGATTGTCACGACAACGCTCAGACCGGGGGCTATCACTCTGATACCCGATCTCTCCGTTTAAGCCTGTCTCCCACAGCTAAGGGGGGTAGACCCTGAAAGGAGAAGGACGACCAACTGCGAACCAGTTGATTTGGGAGACACGAAAGAGAAAAGCACTAAATGGTTTTGTTTAATTTGATGGACCAGTGCCTTATGGGTTTGATGCTAAAACGATCACTTAACAGATGTTGCAGAAAAGTAAACTGTGCACAACAATCATTTATCATCAAATAACTTCGGTAAATTCACAATTCTTTTAACAATGATCTGGCAAATTTTAATTAATAGCTTTGGAAGATACAACTGTGCGAATTCGAACATTAACCAGATATCATTATTTCAAGGACGCCAAATCATGTAAAAGATAAACATTAAATCTCACATCAACATTGTAGCCTCAGCAAAAATATAGAACATGATAAAATTTCCAGCTAAGACTTCCACTGGCAAAATATTTCCACGATGTTTTTATGCTTTTCCGATAAAAATTTAAAACAAAAATTTAAACTAAAAGAAATTTAAAGTTTAATCTAAAGACTAAATATATATATATATTATATAATTATATATTTATATAGATAATATATATATATATATTAATTAATTAATTTATTTTATTTTATTTTTAAACAACAAAATAAAAAAAAATAATTAAATTAAATCTATTTAAAATTAAAACCTAAAAAATCAAAATTTAAATCTAAAACCTAAAAACATAATACATATATATGAATTAAATATAAACTAAAAAAAATCAAACCAAAGTCGAAACCCTAAACTAAACCCTAAAACGTGACCCTTCCTTTTTTTTTATGAATTTTTTATTTTTATGAATTTTTTAATTTTTAAACAAAACAAAACTCAAAAAAAATTAAATTGTGCCGCATACATATTAACAAGTTAAAATCAAAACGTAAATAAAAAAAAAAATCGATTCTAAATCCAAACTAAACCTACGCTCATCCTACACATTAAATCCACAACATTAATCCGATTATGCCAGACTATTACTTACGCTGATTTTTTTTTAAAACACGCAAACCTGAAATAAACTCCCCTTCAATGCGTGAACTGATGATGGACGGCTGCAACAAAGCACCCACGCAGATGAAAACTCACACGATTTGCCTGGCCCGTATTCAAAAAAGGAGACGTGTTGATTGTTTTTGCTGTGTGCAGGTTCTGGACGGTGATGAGAACAGCTGATACCCACGAAAATTTTAAAACTTGAAATGGTATTGTGTTTGCAGGTATGACTGGAGCAGAACGAGGGCAGCGGAAGGAAAAAGCAGGTGGCTGGAATGGTAATGAAGGAGATGCAGCGTGGAGAGGAGTTTGCAGATGACGGCAGAGGAGAATGGATACGGAAATGACCAGAACGGACAGGGTTTTTGAACGCAGGGACTTCCAGATCACACATATGTCACAAGAAAAAATTCGATTTTGGATTTCTGAACAGCAACCATGCATATGAGAATCGATTTATGATTGAACTATGAAATGCCAGACTCGACTAACCGATTTAACTATGCGTATCAATTGAAAATGATGCCCAACAAATATACCTGCGTTTTTTGTGTTTGCAGATGAAGATTTGATGTCAGCACGGAGTGAAAATAAAAAAAACGCACCTGATATCCACGAAATATTTCAAAAATCGAAATCGTTTTGTGCTCTGCAGGGTCGCGTGCGGGTTATGAGGCTCGGGAAAATGGAGGGATATGAAAAAGAGCCACGTAACGATTGAAGGGAGCCACGGGTATGAGAGCTGATGGTGTATGCAGGCAGGATACAGTACGTGACTTGCAGTTTTAGAGGGGAAACCCAAAAAAAATTTCTGAATCGTTTTGATACCACGAACGTTTGGCAGGTTCAGGCTATGATGGACGATGAAAAAAACGTTGAACTGAAGGCGTATTGAGGGAGCTGCATGGATACCCAGGCCAATGAAAAATGCAAGTTTGTGCGTGATTGGTGCAGGTGCATATAATGTTTAATAGCAACAAAATGACAGGACTTGATGGGGAGCCTTCCTGCAAATAATGAAACCCCAGATCTGAAAAAAAAAATTGATATTTGAAACCCTTGTACAGCAAAATCGTGCAGATAAACCTTGAAAATCCTCAGAAATCCTGCAACCTGGGACAGAAAATCACCCAAAAATGATGTGCATAAAACAAAATTAAAACCCTAGATCAGCTAATTTAATTTACAGATTTGGCCCCTTAACAGCCAGATTCATCAATAAGCACAGAAAA
>APFE030816756.1:61121-108709 GCA_000404065.3 Pinus taeda
TGAAACAAGATACCTGTGCTCACAATACTCTACAAAAAGCTATTATTAACGGCTGAAAATAACATATGCAGAAAATTAAACAATCTCACAGCATTTCAAAAGAGTAACACCAGCAAGATATGGACCCCAAAGTCTTCTTTTATTAACCAGAAACAGATTTACAAGAGAGCTTCTTCAGTCTTAGACTCACAGATCCCATTGATGATCTCAAATGACCCCTAGCACCCTACTTAAAGGAAAAAATCCCAACGGCGAGTTTGAGTGATCCATGACAAAATGATCTTGACCGTCGATGAGGATCAAGACATCTCTTAATCTCATCCGTCGAAATAAAATATTATTATTTTATTATTTTTTTTTTTTTTTTTTTATTTTTATTTTATTATTTTAAATTTTTAATTTTTTAAATTTTATTTTATTTTTTATTTTTAATTATTATTTTTCATTGTTTTTATCATGGACCATCAAACATATCCTTTGGAAAAAATTTCCCCTAAGACCTAGGACCTAAGACGCATGAGGGGATTAACATTTTCAACCCTCAAGACACATTACATCATGACTTTTACAATTTACATCTTCAAGGGGAAAAAACCCTTTGACATAGACCCTCATAAACCACCCAGTTCTGCGACACAACTATAATCTAGCAGGCTAACACACTAGGATTCTCCCAACGTTCTAATAACAAAATGCATCCCGGCTTTGGGGTCAGGTTGAAGGAAAACTCTGCCGATCGTAGATCGGTGAGACGAAAAACCTTCCGGGACATAGATTATCATTAGAAAGTTAGGTCCACCTAGGCAATTTAGATACATGACACAGCTCTGCTAAGATTATTTACATCAAAATGCAGACTGGGTTTACAACTTTAATAAGATCAGGAGAATGACGATGACTGCTGAATGGCACGAACATCTCGATCAAGCGCTGCCCCCTTTTTTGCGAAAAAAAGGGGGTGTACTGCTATGGGTAGTTGACATGCAGCGGTCAACACTCCCTAAACCCTTTCTTGAGAGTTTTCAACCTTTCCTTCTAAAGCAAGCAAGCCACATAATTGAGCCTCTCTTGTGAATAAACTTCCATGTTCACCCCTCGCCCTATCATTGGTCCATCCATTTCGTGATCCTTATCATAACGAGTCTCCTCCCATCGGTCAAAGTCTATAAAGAGTAGGGATCCTTAGCCAAGGTGACTGTGGGCTATCGCTCTATTGTGGCCCTTAGCCTAGTAATAGCCCTTCAAGGATCCCCTTTTAGGACAACTGCTAGTTTGAGCGGTAACAATACCAATGCAAACGAAATAGTTGATAAGCATAAGCATAAGTTAAATAACATACATTGCCAACATAACAAGAATAGTCCTACTACATTTAGAACATATGCATGAAAAAAATTTCGGCTCTGAGTTTTTATTAAGTGGAAGTTCCAATCACACATCCGCCATTGACAGACCACTAGCCCCAATAGTGGAACATGAAGTCAACATCACCTACTCCTTCAAAGAAATATACTTCCTCTACGCTACAGAGAAGCCAATGCGCTCACAAAACTCCCAAGCTCCCGACTCTAAGTCTAAGCCTAGCAAAAAGCTTGGCTCCCAAAATCCCTTTACATGAGTTATGAGGTTATATTTATAACAAAAGGGGGGGACTCTTCAACTCCCCTTTATGACTTTTGGACTACCCCCATTTCTTCAACTTCTTTACATAATAACTCATTACATTACATCATGACTCTTCACATTCCAATATTGACACTTGGAATTTCACTTACAAATTAATTACAAATAATATTACATTTACACTCGTATCCATATAAGAAAAAATAGGGTAGAGCCAACTAGATAGACTAACAAGAAAAAAAACTATCATCCTTGAGCTTCAGAAAATTCAAGCTCAACAACTTCCAATTGATGTCTCTTGGTCATGTATCAGTGCCAAGCTTGGTACTATGTGATGACATCCCCAAATTGTGTGATGGTGTCTGGTTGGAAGCAGAGTCTAGCCTCCATGGCATCCTGGTACAATGATTTGGAACTAGTTTCAACTTCCTTCTAAAGCATGAGCAACATTGTCCTCACTTGGACAGGCCCACCAATATAGTTATGCATGTTTTGTCTATTCACCTCCAAATCTTCTTTAATGGTAATCTGTCTCAGCTGCTCCAAGTATTCTTCTATCTCCTTCCTGACCTGGTTCTTGGGTTTGGCTTCAGTGAGTGAGCCAACTGATGGGATCCTGTGGGATTTCACCAAGAAATCCAGACTGTTGTATAACTGTGCATAGGAGGCCTGAATGTTACCAATGAACGAGGTGTTGATTTGGGGTAGCATCGGATGTGCTCTAGCCTCAAAACTTGGTGGAGAGGCTAACACACATGAGATCTCCAATACCCAGAAATGGTTTGGGCAGAATCTAAACATTTTGAGAGATATTAAAATAATTAATATTTTTAATGGAGTCCCTAAGTCTAAATTTAGGGAAAATAAAATATTAATGTGTATTAATATAAAACTGTGTTAGAATGGTCCAAAAGTCATGGATCAAGCCAGAATTAATATTAGCCGTTGATTAGGGACTTAATATCAGCCGTTGATTTGTCAACGAGAAAAGTATAAAAGAAGGCTTGAGGGTCACTTGGAGAACACACCGAGTTGATCAAGATTTCGATTTTCTGGGGCAGGGTTTGCTGAGGAAGTCGAAAGAGTGATCAGAGTTGCAGTTGAGGGGCAATAAATACAAAAGCAGAGAGGCAGAGATAGTACCAGGAGGATCAGCGCAGAAGTCGGGGGAGAGGGGCGCAGACCCAGCCAGAGGTTCACGCAGAGTCAGCCAGGGCTCACACAGAGGCAACCAGGAGCTGCTCAGTGCCTCAGGGAGCCAACGTGGGTGATGCAAAGGCTCTAAGGGCTGACGCAATGCCTCCAAAGGTTGACGCAGGGGTTTTGAGGGGCATATTGGAGTTGGGAGCTGTCAGAGTGTTTATCCAGCGTTTCAGCCGGAACATCCGTCTCTGACTAAGAGGTACTACTACCGAGATTATTCTCTGTTGGGTGAGCCAGTTTTGGCACCCAGATTGTATTATGAAATTGCTTAATAATTAAAACCCTTAGATAGCTGCACCAGTTTTCCAGCATTGGGTTTTTCTGGGGACATTGGTCTAAAAACAACGGTGTCACTTGTGTGCTTGTTTTGTTTCCTTCAGTTGATGATATGTAATGTGTTGAGCATGTACTTGTATTTATTTTCAGTATTTACATGGTAAATAACTTGTTAATTAATCAAAACAAGTAGGCATAAATAAATCAGAAAAGTACATGAAGGTTTTCTAACAGTTAGACTTAGAAATTCAAATATGAGGCGAGTTGCTTGCTGTTTTGGATCAACATCGACGCTCTTGCTTTCTCTAGCTCTGTTTGTTGCTTCATTTTCTTTCCCAATTCAAACGGTGCCCCTTTGTATCGCATTGACCATCCATGCACAGAAGTGATTGTAGCCTTCACATCCCTGAGAGTTTTGACAAAATCTTTACATTGTTGTTGCAAGCCATGCACATGGAAAACTGCCTTATGCATGGTAACAATCTCCTCATAGAGATTCCGCATGGTTTCTCTAAGTGCCAATACTTCACTAAGTATCGCTGCCTTCATTTCCTCGAGATGGACCTATGTGAACGCTGCATTCTAAGCTGCTGCGCAAAGTTGTTCAACCTCTTCCCTGGCGACTTGCATGTTCTTTTCCAATTGCTTGTTCTCAGCCATTAGATACTTAGTGTTTGACTTTGTTGCACCTGCGAAGGCCAAGTTGGCTGCGGCAATGGTACTAGGATTCTTCCTGGTGTCGGCCATAATCACCCTTTCTCTCATAAAAGCAGGAGATGTGAGATCATCCGGAAAAAGCTTCCTACGCGCTTGTACAATCCTCTTCTGGAGTTCATCGTACAATAGATTTACTTGCCCATAACTAGATCATCGTCAAGAGGAACAACTTCCCCTTCCTCGCCTGGAGCTGACTCTGCTACTGGAGGTGGTGGAGATTGAACATGTTGGAAATACTGAGGGGGGGGGGAGAATCAATATTCCTTAGCAATTAGTGCTTTTAAATCTTTTCAAAGCATTAGTTAATCTTCAATTATTATTAATATTTATGCAGTAATTAAAAGAACACATTAGGCACAAGAATTTTAGGTGGAAAACCCCCTTCGGGTCAAAAACCACCGAACGCTTTTCTAATAAATTCTTTAATCTTCAACCCCAACTGAAATGAAAGCAACAACTTCCTAGAATTCTAGAAAAGCATTCATCTCCAACTCCCATTGGAAGGACACCCCAACACCCTGGTTTCTTCAGTAATCCACTGAATGGATGCCCCAACACCCTAGTGAGCCATAACTCGCCCTAACACCACCCTACCACCCTGAAGTGTTCACAGGCCCCAACATGTAGGTGACTTCATACACCTGCCTAGCACCTCCTTGCCACCCTATAATGACTGAAATGCGACAAGAGTGTGGATTCCCATACCAGGGACAATGATCCATGATACAATATGATTTACAATGATTTTGACCGAACACCTAATCACACTATGACCTGCAACTCAACCATGACATCATCCCAATAGAGACTCCTATACCTCCCAATGATGCCTTTTCAACTTTAGGCAGATTGACTCTTTTACAATAATGACTCTTCCAATGTTGACACTTTTACAACTTTACAATGACGACTCTTGGCCTTAACACTTCTTCACAATATACGGATGGTTGTCATGTCTTCAAAGGATGTCCTATTGCAATGATTCCTTTGATTTGATACTTGTGCTCTTGAATTCTTGCTTGAAGTTGTACTTGAATCTTCTTCTACCTGCATGCAAAATTTTCTCGGCGAAACCAATCCCAAAACAAAACAAAATACCCTTCAACTTACCTATGCCTGCAAAACACATGTAAGTGCATAATATTGAATAAATACAAATTAAAATTACAATGTGTACCTGAAGTGTGCTTGTCACTTTTGTTGTTGACTTGTTGCAACATTAGACAAAGACTCTGACACTGGATACAGGTCTGGACTCGATGCAAGACTATTTCCAAAACTGACCTAAAGATATATACAATAAAAACTGAAGACAGACCCTAGACTTGTGATGAACCAAGTTCTAAGTACAACAATAGAGACCATTCTATCAACTATCAACTTACAACATCATATAGATTTAGTAGACTTGGTGTAGCATCAAGAATATGCAGCATCAAATGTGTAGTATCAAGAATAGGACATCCGAAATGTGGTATCAAAACTAACTATGACATATAGAGACATAGAGATATAACCGAGATCCTGTATGTATTTACGTTGTCTTGTCAAAAAAATATGTTAAAGATGATACTCATATTTCAAATGTAAACACTAATCATACATACCTTGCTGTAGGAGACTTACCCTTGACTGTTGATGTGTGGTCCTTACTGCAGTGACCCTTGAGTGCATGCTTTTTCTTGCCTTCTAGGAGCTCGATATTGAATCCATTGTATCTATGTAATTTCAGATCTTCAGGGTCTGAAATTTCATCCTGTGGTAGCCCTCTAAGTCCTCTCTCCAACCCCGGAGGTCTGATCAAGATTGGATTCTTCAAGAAAGAGTTATGCCCAATCTCCCACAATGACCTGATTATAGACTAGTTCAGTAGAGCGAACTTGTACGAAGTGCCATGTGTCACTGTTGCAACCTTCGGCCATGAAAACGATACTCAACAAATTGTAGTCCGTCCTCTTTCTGCGACTATTTACAAAAGTTGAATCCAATGCTCAGAGAGAAAGTTATGATGATTTTCCCAACGTCACCTATTTGACATGGAATTCGGGAGCCATATATCAACGGAAACATCTTGATGAGTAGAATCCATCGAGAAGATATTTGATGCAAAATAATATGAGTTTTCAAGTCAAAATGCCCTTGCAAGATCGGGGTAGCCCTTGGTGCTGCTTGGGTTGACATCAATGACAACCACTGATCAACAAAACGGTGACCTGTTGTGTGCTAGGCATGAGGTCGACATCTTGATTCTGTGGCTCCAATTTCTCCTCCATGTCTATGAACTCCATCAATTCTTCAACCTGCTGAGTGTTGATTTTTTGGATAGCATCGGATGTGATCTAGCTCCGAAATTTTGTGGAGGGGCTAGAACACATGAGATATCCAAGACCCAGAAATCGTTTGGTGAAATTCCACCTGGATTGTATTTTATTAAAATAATTAATATTTTTAATGAGGTTCCTAGGTCTAAACTTAGGAAAATTAAAATATTAATGGATATTAATGAAAATATGGGTGAGACACTTCTAAGAGACGAGGATTGAGTCTAATTTAATCTTAGCCGTTGATTAGAGACTTAATTTCGATCATTGATTTCTCAATAGGAATAGTATAAAAGGAGGCTTGGGGTCAGTTGGAGAAAACACACAGAGAGATTGAGAAAATTGATTGGGGAGATCTTGCAGCTGAGGGCCAGTGATAGTTTGGGAATACCAACAGAGAGGCGGAGAGAAGCTTGTGGAGGCATCGCATTAGCCAGGAGAGCTGATGCTGGGCCAGTCTGGGCCCACGTAGCCTTGATGCAGATATAGAAGGGCCAGCGCAGAGGGAGAGAGTTGACTTCCACACAGAGTGTCGGAATTGTCGGAATAGCTAGGGAAAGCTGACGCAGTGGGCAAAAGAGCTGACACAAAGCCTTATAGAGCTCTACGCAGGCCCATGCAGTTACTGCGAAGGGACAGCGCAGTTGTAGCTGGGGCCAGGCAGTTTTGCTGCCGGAATCTACAAGGTGAAGTGAGGTAAAACTCACTCAGCTTTTATGCCATTGTATTTCTCTGTTACTAGTTTGCCGGGAGGGCAACCAACATTTGTATTAAGAACTTCTACTTAATAATAGAAAACCCTCAGAGTTGCGGCATTGGTTTTCCCGCATAGGGCTTTTTCAGGGACATTTAGTCCAAAAATAAATGTCCTTTGCATGATTGTCTCATTTATTTTTCAGTACTTGATCTTTATATTGGTGTAGGCTGCAGTGTATTTGCATTAATATTTTCTGAATATTTTTGAAAATAACTTGTTAAACTGAAGAACACAAGTAGGTAATTCAAATCAGTTTACTGCAGTAGGATTTCTGACTTGTTCGATTCAAAAATAATCACATGGTATCAAAGGGATTGCAGGTAAAGGAGAACTGAAGCCATCAACGAAAGGACAAAGAAAAATCTGTGTGAAAGATAGCTATCCCGAGAGACAGCACAGTTTTTGGTTGAGAGAGCAAAGGAGGGGTGATGCAGTGACCAAGGGAGTCTCATGCAGAGCCTGCATCAGCCTGATTGGGTGACGTTGATGCTGCAGAGGGCAGTGTTGTGATCGCTGAGCCAACACAGAGACTGTTGAATCTCGTTTTTTCGGTTGTCGTGGCTAGAGGTGCAGTGTAGACTTCATCTGGAGTTGTTGGTGTGGTGTTGATTCTGTTGGTGCAGAGCAATACCTAGTGGGGTGGAAGAAAAGTAGAGGGAATCAGTTCCTCAGAAGACTTCTTGCCAAGAGATCTAGATCCAATGTTGAGTAGCAGCAAAGAGAGATCATAGAGGGTTGGTTCAACAGTGGTTGGCAGAAGGATTTCCGTGAAGGAAATCGAAATTTAGAGGGAGCTTGTTCCTTAGAGGATTTCTAGCGCCAAAGAAATCTAGATCCGAGTTTTGTTGGGGCAGTAGCGAAAGAGGGAGAAGAGAACTAGTTCAACATTCATTTGAGCAAAGATGGAAGTCAACAGACTGAGGGATTAGGACAGGTTAGATGGAGCATCCAACTTCGTCATCTTGAAGGCCAGGATCTTTGTAGTTTTGGATAAACATCACATCAAGGATTATGCCTTGAAGATGGTTGTTGTTCTTGTTGATTCTGATGCTCTCAAGAAGTACAAGGAGGCTCAGGCAAAAGCAAAGTGAATGATCTTGGATGGGGTCAAGGATCATGTGATCCCACATATTGCTGAGAAAGACACAAAAAGAAAAATGTGGGAGGCCTTAACCACTTTGTACGAGGGAACTTCCATTCAGCAGAAGATGTTACTTGAGAGTCAACTGAGACAGTTTCAGATGCAGAAGGGAGAAGAAATCGATCCCTTCCTTCTTAGGTTGCAAGGGATTCGTGACCAGCTAACTTTCGTAGGAGCTACACTTGATCTTGAATTTATGGTCAGGACTGCCCTGGATGCAGTCACTGAAGACTGAGAAACCTTTGTCCCTTGGGCAGGGCTTCTCTTCCCAGTTGGGAGGAGACGTGGGCAGCTCTTCGACAAGAAGAGATCAGACGGTTGACCAAGGTAGGAAGCAGCAACAAAGGGATCAAAGTCAAGAGGGAGGAAGAGGAGGATGCAACTCTCGCATCTGCGGGACAACAAGGGCAATAGAAGGGAAAGAAACAAAGTTAGATTCTTCAGATGTGGAGAAATGGGTCATTTCGCCACACAGTACCCTCGGAAGAAGGGCAAGGAAGAGATGTCTGACTCAAAGGATACTCCAGCGAACGCTGACAAAGAGGACGATGATGAGGATTGCGCCATGAGTGCTCATGTACCTCTAGAGAAAAGGTGGGGCGATATTGAGTTGTAGTCGGGAGGACTACACCAGGCTAGGATCGTTGAGGTGCCCAAACTCTTGGATCACATACGGCTATGGGAGCCCTTAATGACAGTAGTAGAATGACGTGAGTCAGTTGGTGCGAGGGATGATGGAGAGATAGTGGCAGAGCTAGAGTGCTAAAGTCTGAAGCAGCGCAGTAGAGTGTTGTTGTAGTGCGGCAGGCATAGAGCAAATACAATAGCACTGTAGTAGCATCAGAGGGTCACCACAGATTAGCAACAAAGGTAACTTCGGCATCTAGGGACATCCAGACTGACCAACATGTCAGCTTTTGGGTAGTTTTTTAGTTGCTTCTTAGCAACTGAGTTGCAGTGCAGCAGTTAGCAGTGGCAGTGCTACAGGCAGCATGATGCAACATATTGAGAGGGAGTTGCAGTACAGATATAGCAGTGTCATGGGCAGCAATATAGATTGCAGCAACGCAATGGATGAGGGCAATAGGCTGAGCATCAGCAGTGCAGAGGACCGATGTCGTGGATCAATGTGATACTTTTGGTGGGAAGTATTGCTAGAGCACATTCCTCGCTAAGAAGGAGTGTTGATTTTTTAGCTAGCATCGGATGTGCTCTAGCTCAAAAATTTTGTGGAGGGGCTAGAACACATGAGATCTCCAAGACCCAAAAATCGTTTGGTAAAATTCCACCTGAATTGTATTTTATTAAAATAATTAATATTTTTAATGAGGTTTCTAAGTCTAAACTTAGGAAAATTAAAATATTAATGGGTATTAATGAAAATATGGGTGAGAAGCTTCTAAGAGACGAGAATCAAGTTTAATTTAATTTTAGTTGTTGATTAGAGACTTAATCTCAACCGTTGATTTCTCAATAGGAAAAGTATAAAAGAAGGCTTGGGGTTAGTTGGAGAAAACACACAGAGATTGAGGAAATAGATTTTCTGAGGTGAGAAGTTCTCAGGAGGGAAATCTATTGGGGAGATCTTGCAACTAAGGGGCAATGATAGTTCGGGAATACAGACAGAGAGGCAGAGAGAAGCTTGTGGAGGTAGCGCAGTAGCGAGGAGAGCTGATGCTGGGCCAGTCTGGGCCCACACCGCCTTTACGCAGAGCAAGAAGGGCCAACGCAGAGGGAGAGAGCTGCCTTCCACGTAGAGTGTCGGAACTACCGAAATAGCCGGGGAAAGCTGTCGCAATGGGCAGAAGAGCTGACGCAGAGCCTCATAGAGCTCCACATAGGCCCACACAGTTACTGCGAAGGGGCAACACAGTTGTAGCCGGAGCCAACCTATTTTGCTGCCAAATCAGCCAGAATCTGCCAGGTGAAGTGAGGTAAAACTCACTCAGGTTTTCCACCATTGTATTTCTTTGTCATTGGTTTGTCAGGAGGGAAACCAACATTTGTATTCAGAACTTCTGCTTAATAATAGAAAACCCTCAGAGTTGCTGCACCGGTTTTCCCGCATTGGGTTTTTCTGGGGACCTTTAGTCCAAAAATAAGTGTGTCCTCTGCATGATTGTCTCAATTATTTTTCAGTGCTTGATTTGTATATTGGTGTAGACTGCAATGTATTTGCATTCATATTTTCTTAATATTTTTGAAAATAACTTGTTAAACTGAAGAACACGAGTAGGTAATGCAAATCAGTTTACTGCAGTAGGATTTCTGACTTGTTCGATTCAGAAATAATCACACTGAGCAAGCTCCTAGTCTTGCACCTGTCCGCTCTCCTCCTCTACTGGTTGTCAATTTTGTTCTTGCTCTTCAACTTGTTTCCGCACCGTTTCTTTTGCCATTGTGCTTTGCCTTTCTTCTTCTTCCTGCTTCTGCTTCTTTTCTTGTTCTTGCTTCTTCTTTTCTTCCTCCAATATCCTATGTTCTCCCCTCTTTGCTTCTGCTGCTAAAGCTGCTTTCATAATATCTGGATCTTTCATCTTGCCCTATCTTTTATCTTGCGCGCCATTTCTCCCTTCTACTAGCACTGCTTCCGGAGTAGCTTCCTTCTGTGGAGTCATTTGTGAAGTTCCTCAAAACTGACCGGTTCACGGGACTTGGAGGCATTATAGTAGTTCTTCCGTGAATCCTCCTCGTGCCAATGAAATGTCCTACTAAACCGCTGAAAATGAATTCTCGCATAGTGGTCTTTGCAAATACCACGAGGATCGTACAGATTAAAGTCTTGAGTACCGAATGCAAACTTCTCTATAGCCTTTCATTCGGTATCCGCAACCTTCAGGTTCTTTATCTCGTACAATCCAATTTGCATAGGAAGAGTTGGCCAAGGTGCTTTCTTCTTCCTGTGCAAAGCTGCTGACAACCATGTGGAGAGTTGATATGAAACTTCTTACGTGACAAGCTTGTCGGTGGCATACCTTGGTAAAAGATGCGGCGACTCATGACCGCCGAACACTCTAAGGAAGGTGCCATCCGGCAAGGCAAACCAATCTGCGATCTCCGATACTGCTTCCATTGCCCCACATGACATGCAAAGCGGTTTTTCCTCAAAGATCATCTTGTATAGCAGAATGAGGAAGTGGTAAGTTAGCTTCTCCATTACTCCTCGATGGCTGAAATCTAAGACCAGTTTGCAATGAATGTGCACGGCCTGATCTCGAGGTGTCCAAGCCTAGTTCATGCCAGGGAATGTATTATGTGCGCAGATTACATCCAATAAATATGTAGACATATAAAATCTCGCTTGCCCGCCCTTGGGAGGATTCAGGGCATTACCTACATGGATACTTAATTGTCAAGCCAACAAGACTAGCTAGTTGAAGGACTTCCCCTCGTTCACAACCTGGTTCAATAAGATTGCCCACCCTTGAGGAAAGGTCTCTTTGCTCTGCTTACAGTATATTCTACAAGCTAAGATGATCAACAGATGATAGGCCCTCTTGAGAGACTTTGTCTTATAAGCTAAGTTGCACGAAACGGGGAAACAGGTACAAGTTTTCGAAATTGGCATGGGTACGAAACATGACCCCCCCAAATTTTGGAAACATGGAAACGCGAATATATATATATATATTAGGACATTTAAGAAATATGTGCAATCATAAAGCATATATGATACATTCTAATTTATTACATTATGATAAAATTATCAATTGTCAATGCATAAACTATAAGTCTCTAATTTACATCACATTTACTCATGAATGATCACATAATGAAAAAAGAAATATCCAAAATCAGCCACGAGAAATTTCTAATTTCTTGTCTCGTGCTTGATTGGGAGTCTCCTCCTACATAGTTGAATGACCTTAGTGCTCTTGATTAAATACAAGTTTCATACCCTAGTACCTTACATGCTCTTGATTATTGGGAGTCTCCCTACATAGAGGGCTTGCTTCTCTTGATTAAATACAAGTTCCATTCCCTAGTACATGATAAAACCCAATGGAAACATTGCAATACCCCCAATCTTGAAATCCTGAAAAACAGATAAGTCTGTTGGATTTTGAGTGAGATCTAAAATTCTACTTTCTCCATATGAAATCCAATGAGGGCGAAACCACTCTCAAACATCTTGAGTCATTTCATGTAATGTTAAAAATTTAAGTAAAAAGATGAAAATGAAAAATAAAGGAGAATATCACTTTTACTTTAAGAATTTAACATTACCATGAACTGCATATCAACACTAGGGCCATAGGCTTGAACATTCGACTGCCCCAATCAAAAAACTCCTTTCTTTTATAACTTGAGAGACATGTAGAAGCATCTAGAGGATATTTGAGTCGCCCAATAAAAAATTACAAGCGAAAAAGTAAAAAAAAAAATACAAGAAAAGGTCAAGTTACAAGAGGAAACTCCGACATACGACTCGGAAACGCGTTTTCGGCCATACTGGCCACGTTTCCTCCTAGAGAAATGGGCCAGTACGAATGGAAACACGTTTTTGGGCCGTACCGTACGGGTTTTCCCGTTTTCGTTTCATTTCCGTACAAAAACGGACCCTTTGCCCACGTTTCCTGCAACTTAGCTTATAAATATTGGTGGTTGTGTTTTGAAATTTTGATGGCTTTTTCACCCAACTTTTAACATCTTTTGTGCCCACATAGCTGTTGGTGGCATTGAAGTATGAATCCATTAGTGTTTCTGGCTCGGGCAAATGGTACATACGATAGTAATCTACTGTCAGGAAAGTAGCAAGATTTCGTCCACTGGCACTGCTCAAAGTCATGGTCTTCACATCAATATGTGAAACAATCCAACTGATAACATCTGCACTTGGGAAGGTTGGCTATCTACATGCAACCTTGTGTAGCCCTGATTTTTGGACATTAATGTATACTTGTCGGTCCTCTAGATCTGCTTCAAAGCTCTTTGCAGAAAAAGCTTCATTCACTTTCTGCCATGTAAGATCTAATTCCATTTCCACATACAATTGAGTGTTCGAATAAACTGGCAAGTTTACTGGCGTACCCTCAACTACTTCCATGGTACTAATATCTGTGGTATCTTTTGAGGCAGCGCTCTTGGGTGCCATGATAACAATGACTACTGCAGAGAAGTGCTCAACAACTGTGGTACCTGTCAGAGGGAAAAAGCCAATTACACGAAACGGGGACGTTTTTTGGAAACATGGATGCGGAAGCGTCATTTTCCAAAAATCTAGGAAGCGAAACGTCTGCGGAAGCATTACTATTATATATATATATATATTATATATTTTTTGCATTTATACTCAAAACAAACATCCCAATACCAATTAGTTGTAGAAAGACATGAAAACATGCATATTTTTGCATAAATCAAGATGGATATAGCATCCATTGTACATAAATTAATTATCAAGCATAAACCATTTAGATGCATCAACCATCTAGAATCTAGATTCTTCTCCTCTTGTCTAGCTTTGCCTCTACCTCAATTGTCTAGGGATATTAGTCAACATTGCCCAATTTTGATCAAACTACCTAATTCAAGACTTAAAATATGGTAGAAAAAGCTTAACATGCTTGATCGATGATTTTGACTTGATTGAAAGGTAATTTTTTGCTAAGGGCGTGACAAAGGAGTTCAACAATTAACACCACTAACACCAGGGTACATATAGGGCTTGGTGCTCTTGATTAAATGCTAATCACATACCTTCATACTTGATATAACCTAATGAAATGCCACAATCCCATTGATCCTGAATTCCTGAAAATTGTCAAGTCTGCTGAATTTTGAATAGGATATGAAATTCTATTTTCTCCATATGAAGTCCAATGAGGCTGGAACCACTCTCAAACATTCTTAGTCATTTCATGGTAATGTTAAAAATTTAAATAAAAGGATGAAAATGAAAAATAAAGGAGAATGTCACTTTTACTTCAAGAATTTAACATTCCCATGAGGGAGCATCTGCTATATTTATATTTTTTTTATACTTTTTTTGCCTTCATTCCTCACCCTAACCCAAGGTAGACCCACTCCCAACAAGCAAACTCACCAAAAAAAAAAACGATTTTTTTAGGCCACGCGACACTTTTTTCGGAAGCGTGTACGGAACCGTACGATTTGCCCTCCGAAGCGCCGTACGAAGCGCGCTTTCGGAATTTCTAGGAAGCGTCCAAAACAGGCGGAACCGCATTTCTGAATTTTGGAGTCGCGCTTCCTGGGACGCTTCTTGTACGAATCCGTAAGAGACGCACTTTGGGCCTTAGATCCGGGGGGGGGACGTTTCCTGCAACATTGGAAAAAACACTCATGGAAAGAATAAATTAGCTTTTGCAAACCCACTTTCAAAGCAAGATCAGGCAGCAAACCAGTGCACTAATGAGAGAGATTGCACAATTTTCATGAGCAAGGGAGGGAGACTAGTTGAGGGAACTGCGCATTGCGCAGTCTCAGTGGCCAAGGTGGTAGTACTGAGCACTGGGATTGCACAATGCACAGTTGGGCCAGCTTGTACTGCGCATTGCGTAGTCTCAGAGGCCAGGGTGTCAGCGTGAGCCTTGGACTTGTGCAATGCCCAGCTAGGCAAGGCAATATATGGCCAAGTGAAGTGCAGATCTACTCGAGGAGGGTGTAGGAAACAAGCAAATCTAAGTGATAATGCAGTTTAAAGTGCAGATCTGACTAAGTATGAATAGATCAATGTGAATCAACTGTAGAAACTTAGTAAACAGAAGGAAAAACAAATATGTAAGGAGAGTCGCTGAAACGATGATCACTAATGTGCAAAACAAGAAACTGATGCGACACTTATGAAAGGCGAACGACAAACTGAATCAACACTTCTACAAGCTAATATAAGCTAAAAGGCCAACAACCATGAAGAGAAACACAAAAAACAACCCTCACAGAAACGAAACAACAAAAAGTGATAGAAAAAGTGGCAAAAGACGAAAAAACACAACTCACCCGGAAAAGCGATGCAAACTCCATTGAATGCTCCTTGATCTCCTTGGGAATGCTAGATCTCCAAGATCAAATGTACAAATCAACTCCAGAGGCGTCAATTAAATAGATTTGGGTGGAATGGGATTTATGAGACACATGCTTAAAATCAAGGAAAAAGTGACACTTGGCGGAAATTTCTAAAAAATAGGGATTGTGCCACCTTCGGGAAACTAATGATGAATCCTATATTCTAGGGATTGGTTTTTTTCACTTTTTTGCTTTTTCCTTTTTCAGGAAACTTGGCATGCACAGTGCCAAGGAAGATTGCGCAATTCTGGAGAACTGGGAAACCTCCCGGCTCACTGCATTGCATAGTTTCATAGCACAAGGGATGGATTGCGCAGTTTCTAAGCCTATTGCTGGGCTTCCATCTATGATTGTGTAATTCTCATGCTCAAGGTTAAGTTGCCATGAAGGATTGCGCAATTTCCAACATCAAAGTTGAGCTTGCCTTCCAAGATTGCGCAGTTTTTGGAGGCAAGCCCAAGATATTGAATTTTCTAAGTCTATCCGTTAGAAAATTAATCTGTATTCTACTAGTTTATTTCTTCTACTTGTAAATTTTGAACAAGTTCTTTTATACATATAAATAACGAAATAAACAAAATACAATGTCAACATCTACAAATCATCAGCTGAAAGAAAACAAACACACAAGTGACACCGTTATTTTTGGACAAATGTCCCCGGAAAAACCCAATGCGAGAAAACAGGTGTAGCTATTCTAAGGGTTTATTATTATGCAGTATTCCCTTGAGTACAACTGGGTGCCAAATGAGCTCACCCAACAGAGAAAAATACATGGCAACAATACCTCTCTATTCGGAAACAGGAATTCTGGAAACCTGTCCCACAAAACCCTCTCCAGCAACTCTGAAGCTCTGCTGGCCCTTCTAGCCTCCGCGTCAGCCCCAAATCCCTCTGAGGCACTGTGCAGCCTCTAGGAGCCTCTGCGTCACTCTAGCTACCATCTACGTGGATGACGCAGTCCCTCTGGCCTTTGCACTCTTTGCTGGGCTCTGTGTGGCCTACTCTGGCTGTTGCTTTTTGCTCTCTGCCTCTGCGCTGGTCTCTCGGCACTGTCTTTGCCTCTCTGTCCAGTACTCACTGCCCCTTGTTGCTAATCACTGATTCGACTTTGCTTAGCAACCCCGCTCTAGCAAAACGAATGACTGATCACTCTGGTGTGTCTTCCAATTGACCCTCAAGCCTCCTCTTATACTTTTCCTGTTGGTCCTTCAACGGTCGAGATTACATCTCTAATCAACGGCTAAGATTAGATTTCGCTTGATCCATGACTTTTGGAACTTTCTAACCCAGTTTTATATTAATACCCATTAATATTTTATTTTTCCTAAGTTTAGACTTAGGAACTCCATTAAAAATATTAATTATTTTAATATCGCCCAAACCGGTTAGAATTTGCCCAAACCTTTTCTGGGTCTTGGAGATCTCATGTGCCTTAGCCTCCCCACCAATTTTCATGGCTAGAGCACATCCGATGCTACCACAAATCAACACTCCCTCTTAGAAAGGACTGTGCTCTAGTAATACTCCACACTAAGCATCACTCTGATTATCCGGCACTGGTACCTGTGCTGATGCTAAGCCTCCCTGCCCAACATCCTCTGCATTGTTGCATCCTGTACTGCTGCCCATGGCCCTGCCACTGCCACTACGACATTCGTACATCAACTCCCTCTGCATCCGTGCTCCTGCTGGTCCATCTTCCCAACAATGCATCTGCACTTCATCCCCCTCTCATCATGCTGCATCGTGCTATTGCATACTGCTATTGCACTGCAACTCAGTTACTGAGAAGTAACTAACTGATCCACCCAAATTTTGACATCCCTATCAGGCTAGAAACACTCTCGATGTTGAAGCTCTCTTTGCCGCTAATAAGTGCTCCCTCTACTGACCTCTGCGTTGCTGCAACAACTCCTTGCATCTCGCATTGTTGCACACCTCTCTGTGCCATCTTGCACTGTTGCAACACTCACCGTGGCTCTCGCACTATTGCAGCCTGCTAGCCTGTAATATTCCTAATTAGCCATGGCTAATTGGAATATTCGATTTTGCTTATTTTTGCCTTCTATAGTTATTTATGAATAAAAAGGTGAGGGAAAGGGGACATGACTCACCTTTAGAATAAAAGTCACTTCCTAGTAGCACAACGTTGTGACTTGAAGGGGAGCGAAGGGGGCCAAAGGGGGACGCAGAGATGGAGCCCACGCAAACACTTGGAGGGACTGCGCAGAAGGGAAGAAACACGTGGCAAGAGAGGAATTAAGTTGGAGAAGGTGGGCCTTGGGATTGAGAAAGGCAAAGGCTATAAAAGAAAGAGGAGCTTTCTCATTTTGGCATTCAGTTATGAGCATTTGAGATAGTCACTTCGACTTAGAGCACGCTGGCTGTTTGGCTAGTCTGCAACACTATTTAGTGCATTGAGTGTCTCCGTTCGGAGATCTCACCCTTAGTCCCAGGGGACTTTGAGTGCCTGCTCGAGCAAGGTATTTCCATTAGCATTTCAGCAGTAGTTTCATCAGCATCTCAGCAGTAGTTTTATCAATGGTTTTGTCAGGATTGAGCAAGGGATCAGCCCTTGCATATTGGAGAGTTTTGGCAGAGGTTTCAGGCATATTTATGGAGGGTTTATTCAATGGCAGTGCAGAGCCTTGAGGAATTGCGTGGGTCCTCAAGGGGGTGATGTTCGGGGTCAGCCATTTTAGAAAAGCTTTTTGGGTTTTCTAGGTTTCTTGAGTAGAGTCTAATTCCAGAGTTTCAGCATTTTCTGAGGAGGGAAAGATCCCCAAATCCTCATTTGATTTCTAGCAGCAGCAGCAACATGGCAGTTCTCCAGCAGCTTGGACACAGTTCAGTGAGAGGCCATTCCTTTGCTATTCTGAGTGTATTTCTTCACTTGCCTTGTGCAAGTCGAGGTGCCATCTTTCTGATCACCTCCTATACTCATTCTATTACTCAGTATAATAAAATGGCTTAGCATTTCTCTCTGAGTATTTGCTTATATTTCATGTTTATATTATTATATGTTGCACCATTGTTATTTCCATCACTTTGAGCTTCCCGGTTATTATATCATTTGTACGTATTTGGTTGGAGTTTACTGGAGTTTGGGGAATATCTCTGAAACGGGATATTGCATAGCCTCGCGCTGCCCGAGGACTCCTGCACTGTAGCACTCTTCGTTGCTTCATCCGCATCTGTCTCTACCTACATCCGCCAGTCCTACTAATCTCACTTCAAAGCTCCCATAGCAAGGTATAATCCAAGAGGTTGGGTACCTCAAGGATCCTGCCCCTCATCACCTGTAGTCCTCATGACTACAACTCGATGTCTCCCACCTCTTCTCTAGAGGTACATGAGCACTCATGGCACAATCATCCTCCTCGACTTTTTTCTCCGCCTTCGCTGGTGCTGCCTTAGAGTCAGACGCCTCTCCCTTACTCTTCTTCCTCAGACACTGGTTTGCATAGTGACCCAGTTCCCCACAGTGGAAGCACTTGACCTTGGAGAGGTCCTTTTTCTTCCCCTTCTCTTGCTTTCCTGCAGATGCCAGAGTTGCAGCCTCTTTCTCTTCCTTCTTGATCCAGACTCCTTTGATGCTATTTCCCACCTTGCTCAATCGCTTGATCTCCTCTTGACGAAGGGCTGCCCACAATTCTTCTCAATCTGGAAGATCCTTCTTGTCCAATATACTCTAGACAAATGTCTCCCACTCCTCGAAGACTGCGTTAAGTGCGGTCCTTACCATCATCTCCTCATCTGGTGTGGCCCCTATGGAAGTCATTTAGTCCCAGATCTCCTTCAACCAACGAAAGAAGTGATCTATCTTCTCCCCCTTCTGCATCTGGTATGACTGTAGCTGATTCTCAAGTAACATCTTCCTTTCCATGGAAGTATGCTAGTACAACGTCTTCAAGGTGTCCCACATCTCCTTTGCCGTTTCCTTCTCGGCAATATGTTGGACCACATGATCCTTGACCCCATCAAGGATGATGCATCTCGTACTTCTCATTAGCTACCGGGTCAACTGGGATAGCCATATTTCTCAAGGCGAAGCCCTTGATGTGATGCCTATCTAGAATGGACAAGATCATGGCCTTCCAGACCACAAAATTGGACGCTCTGTGTTGGAATTTCTAAGTTTAACCCATTAGAAATTCTTCTTGTACTATCTGATTTATTTCTTCCTACTTGTTCAATTACTTAACAAGTTATTTACCATGTAAATACTGAAAATAAATACAAGTACAGTATCAACACATACAGATCATCAACTGAAAGTAAGCAAGCACACAAGTGACAATGTTGTTTTTGGACTAATGTCCCCAGGAAAACCTTATGCGGGAAAACCGGTGCAGCTATTCAGAGGGTTTTATTATTATGCAGTTTCAGAATACAACTTGGGTGCCAAAAATGGCTCACCCAATAGAGAATGCCCTTGGCAGTAGTACCTCTCTGTCAGAGACAAATATTCTCGCTAAATCACCAGATGAATGATCCCACAACAACAATGCAGCTTTTGCTACTCTGCGTCACTCTGATAGGGACTGCATCACCCTATCCGGCTCTCTAGCTCCAGTTTGTCCCACGAAAAATCTCCCAACGCTGCCTCTAGGCCCTCTGTCAACCTCTCTGGCCCAGCGTCATCCTCTTTGGCCCAGTGTCAGCCTCTCTGGGCTTTGCATCAGCCTCTGGAGCCTCTGCATCTCACACACTGGCCCTCTCTGGCTCTGCACAGCTCTTGGCTACCTCTGCATGGCCTCTAGCTGGCTCTGTGTCAACCTGTCCTGGCTTCTGTGTTGATCCTCCTGGTACTAACTCTGCCCCTCTGCTATGTATTCATTACCCCTCAGCTGCAACTTGGATCATTCACTCAATTTCCTCAGTAAACCCTACCCTAGAAAATCGAGTTCTTGATCTCTCGGTGTGTTCTCCAACTGACCCTCAAGCCTATACTTTTCTCATTTGTCCATCAACAAACGAGATTAAATCTCTAATCAATGGCTAAGATTAGATTTGGCTTGATCCATGTCTTTTGGACCCTTCTAACACAATTTTATATTAATACCCATTAATATTTTATTTTTCCTAAGTTTAAACTTAGGAACTCCATTAAAAATATTAATTATTTTAATATCTCCCAATTTTCATGGCTAGAGCACATCCGATGCTACCCCAAATCAAAAATCCCTCTTAGCGAGCACTGTGCTCTAGTAATACTCTTCACTGAGCATCACCCTGATTATCTAGCATATGTCCTTGTGCTGATGCTAGGCCTCCCCGCCCAACGTCCTCTGCAATGCTCCATCATGTACTACTACCGATGGCCCTGCCACTGCCACTGCTGCATCCGTACGACAACTCCTTCTACATTCGTGTTGTTGCCCATGGCCTACCACTTCTACTACTGCATCTGCACTGCATCCCCTATCATGCTACATTGTGCTGCCCATAGCACTGCCACTGCTAACTACTGCACTGCAACTCAATTACTGAGAAGTAAGTAACTCATCCTCCCAACTCTGACATCTCTGTCAGGCTAGAAACACTCCCGATGCTGAAGCTCCCTCTGTCGCTGACAAGTGCTCCCTCTACTGGCCTCTGCGTTACTGCAACAACTCCATGCATCTTGCATTGTTGCCCCACGTTGTCCCTGGACTCCTGCACTGTAGCACTCTTTGTCGCTCCATCCGCATCCGTCTCTACCGACATCTGCCAGTCCTACTACTCTTCGGGGATCCCGTAGCAAGGTATAATCCAAGAGGTTGGGTACCTCGAGGATCCTACCCCTCATCGTCTGTAGTTCGTTTGACTACAGATCGATGTCTCCCCACTTCCTCTCAAGTGGCACATGAGCTCTCATGGCACAGTCGTCATCCGTCCCCACGTCTTTCTCTGCCCTCGCTGGCGTTGCCTTGGTCTCAAAGGCCTCTCCCTTGCTCTTCTCCCTCAGACACTGGTTCGCATAGTGACCCAGTTCCCCACAGTGGAAGCATTTGACCTTGGAGAGGTCCTTCTTCTGTTTCTCCTGCTTTTCTATAGATGCTAGAGCAACATCCTCTTCTTCCTCCTTGATTTTGATCCCCTTACCGCTACTCCCCACCTTGGTCAGCCTTCTTATCTCTTCTTGACGAAGAGCTGCCCACAATTCTTCCCAATCCGGAAGGTTTGACCTGCCCAATAAACTTTGGACAAATACCTCCTAGTCCTCTGAGACTGTGTTCAATGCGGTCCTCACCAACATCTTCTCATCCGACGTGGCCCCTATGGAAGTCAGTTGGTCTCGAATCTCCGTCAGTCGCCCAAGGAAGACATCTATCTGCTCTCCCCTCTGCATTTGGTATGACCTCAATTGATTTTCTAGAAGCATCTTCCTCTCCACGGAAGTATGTTGATACAACTTCTTTAGGGCATCCCACATCTCATTTGTCGTACTCTTCTCGCCAATATGTGGTACCACATGATCGTTGACCCCGTCAAGGTTGATGCACTTAGCCTTGGCCATTGCCTCTTCGTACTTCTCATTTTCAGCCGGGTCAATTGGGATTGCTATCGTTTTCAAGGCGAAGTGCTTGATGTGATACCTGTCTAGAATGGACAATATCTTGGCCTTCCAGACTACGAAGTTGGAGGCTCCTTCCAATCTATCTTGATCTCTCAGCCCATTCACTGCCATTTCGCTGCTCCTCTTTTGACTCTTCCAAGTCTCTCTACTTCCCTCCTAGAAGTCCTCTGATCGACTCCTGCTGAGTCTCTCAACTTCTCGTCTGGAAGTTCTCAGCTTGACTCCCTCTGAGCCTGGATTTCCGTTCTGGAAACCGCTCTACCAATGTCGAGATGCCCCACTCGATCGTTGATCCGTATTCCTTGGCTAGAAATCCTCGGCAACAACTCCCTCATCCTTGGTCTTTCGCTGTTAGGTATTGTTCTGACCACAGGACCCCACCAGCTTCGCTCCGCAACTTACCCACAGCCTCCTATGCCTTAGCAATCTGAAGGTTTGAGCCTCTAGGCTCTACGCAATCCCGACAACGGCAAAATCTGCACCTCCTGGCCACAACGTCAATCCTTCCTGACTGATAAAGATGACCGGGCACTGCGTAGGTCAGGTGTGCTCTTCTTTTTCTTTGCGTTGATCCTCCTCCTAGCTTGAATTGATGACGCAGGCCTTCTGTGTCACCCCTTCCTTGCTGCTTTCTGCTAGGAACAACTTCTGACACTCGTGACAGTTGTTTCTGCTGCAGCTGCTATGCTCAGCTGATGCCTTCAGTTATCCTGTGATCTGCAACCACGCTCTGATACCATGCTGAAATTTCTAAGTTTAACCCGTTAGAAATTCTTCTTGTACTATCTGATTTATTTCTTCCTACTTGTTCAATTACTTAACAAGTTATTTACCATGTAAATACTGAAAATAAATACAAGTACAGTGTCAACACATACAGATCATCAAATGAAAGTAAACAAGCACACAAGTGACACCGTTGTTTATGCACTAATGTCCCCGGAAAAACCCTGCGCGAAAACCGATGCAACTATTAAGAGGGTTTTATTATTATACTGTTTCAGAATACAACCTGGGTGCCAGAAATGGCTCACCCAATAGAGAATGCCCTCGACAGTAGTACCTCTCAGTCGGAGACAGATATTTTGGCTAAATCGTCGAATGAATGATCCCACATCAACAATGCAACTTTTGTTGTTCTGCGTCACTCTGATAGGGACTGCATCACCCTATCCGGCTCTCCAGCTCTAGTCTGTCCCACGAAAAATCTCCCAGCGCTGCCTCTAGGCCCTGCGTCAGCCACTCTGGCCCAGCGTCAGCCTCTCTAGGCTCTGTGTCAGCCTATGGAGCCTCTGCGTCTCACACATTGGCCCTATCTGGCTTTGCGCAGCTCCTGACTACCTTTGCGTGGCCTCTAGCTACCTTTGCATGGCCTCTAGCTAGCTCTGCGTCAACCTCTCTCGACTTCTAAGTCTGCCTCTCTGCTATGTATTCACTGCCCCTCAGCTGCAACTCAGATCACTCACTCAATTTCCTCAGCAAACTTTGCCCCAGAAAATTGAGTTCTTGATCTCTCTCGGTGTGTTCTCCAAGTGACCCTCAAGCCTCTTCTTATACTTTTCTCATTGGTCCATCAACGACCGAGATTAAATCTCTAATCAATTGCTAAGATTAGATTTGGCTTGATCCATGTTTTTTGGACCCTTCTAACACAAATTTATATTAATACCCATTAATATTTTATTTTTCCTAAGTTTAGACTTAGGAACTCCATTAAAAATATTAATTATTTTAATATCTCCCAAACTGTTTAGAATCTGCCCAAACCATTTTTGGGTCTTGGATATCTCATGTGCTATAGCCTCTCCACAAAATTTCATGGCTAGAGCACATCCGATGCTACCCTAAATCAACACTCTGTCCAGCCTATCCTGATCTTATCCCATTCACGACCATCTCTCTGCTCTTCTGTTGACTCCTTCGAGTCTCTCTACTTCCCTCTGGAAGTTCTCCTTTCGACTCCTGCTGAGTCTCTCTACTTCCTGCCTGGAAGTTCTCTGATAGACTCCCTCTGAGTCCTAATTTCCCTCCTGAAAATCCTTTTGCCAATCATCAAGTTGCCCCTCTTCAATCGTCTGTGCACATGTAACACTGATATGGATTTCTTGGCTAGAAATCCGCCTCTGTAGAAACTCCCTCTACCTTGGTTTTGCCCTGTTAGGTACTGTTTTGCGCACAATACCCCACCAGCTTCGCTCCCATAAACTGCCCACAGATTCCTATGCTCCAACAACTAAAGGACTGAGCCTCTAAGCTCTGCACAATCTCGGCATTGGAAAAACAACTCCCTCAGCCAACTACGTCAACCCTCCTGGTCTCTGCATGAGCCTCTTTTTGCCCTCCTTAGCCTTTGCGCTGGCCTCTCTTTAGCCCGCACTGATGACGCAGTCCCTCTACGTCAACCCTTCTTTTGTCGCTTCTGCAAGGATCAACTTTTGTCACTTAGGACAGCTGATTCTGCTGCAAATGCTCTGCTTAGCTGATGCCTTCAGCTTTCCTGTGATTTGCAATCATGCTCTGATACCATGTTGAATTTTCTAAGTATATCCATTAGAAAATTAATCTATATTCTATTGGTTTATTTCTTCTACTTGTAAATTCTGAACAAGCTACAGATCATCAGCTGAAAGAAAACAAACACACAAGTTACACCATTATTTTTGGACAAATTTCCCTGGAAAAACCCAATGTAGGAAAACCGGTGCAGCTATTCTGAGGGTTTATTATTATGCAGTATTTCTTTGAGTATAATTGAGTGCCAAACTAGCTCACCCAGCAGAGAAAAATACACGGCAGCAATACCTATCTTTTCGGAAACAGGTATTCAGAAAACCTGTCCCACAAAACCCTCTCCAATGAATTTGAAACTCTGCGCTGGCCCTTCTGGCCTCTGTGTCAACCCCAAACCCCTTCGCATCAGCCCTTTGAGGCACTGCATAGTCTCTGGGAGCCTCTGCGTCACTCCAGCTGCCCTCTGCGTGGATGACACAGTCCCTCTGGCCTCTGCGCTATCTCTACTAGGCTCTGGTGCCCTGCTCTGGTTGTTGCTTCTCGCTCTCTGCCTCTGTGCTGGTCCCTTGGCACTATCTCTACCTCTTTGTCCATTAATCACTGCCTCTCACTATTGATCAATGATTCGACTTTGCTTAGTAACCTCGCTCTAGCAAAATGAATCACTAATCACTCTGGTGTGTCTTCCAACTGACCCTCAAGCCTCCTCTTATACTTTTCCTGTTGGTCCTTCAACGACTGAGATTACATCTCTAATCAACATCTAAGATTAGATTTGGCTTGATCCATGAATTTTGGAACCTTCTAACCCAGTTTTATATAAATACCCATTAATATTTTATCTTTCCTAAGTTTAGACTTAGGAACTCCATTAAAAATATTAATTATTCTAATATCTCCCAAATCGTTTAGAATCTGCCCAAACCATTTCTAGGTCTTGGAGATCTCATGTGCTTTAGCCTCTCCACCAATTTTCATGGCTAGAGCACATCCAATGCTACCACAAATAACACAAGACCGCTGCAAGGTCAAGTCAAAAGTTTAGCTTGTGACTCAAAAGATCAGATAAGTATGAAAACAAGCAAACACAAGCACAGATGAAAAGAATAAGTATGAATCAAATCATGAATACTTGATGACAGTCAAAGATAAGCTCATGTAAACATAAGGGAAGGCTCCAAAATCAAAGCATAGGCAAAATTTTGGAGGGTGGTTGTAGAAGCTACAATGCCAAGCAAGGACTAGGGTTTTGGGTAATCTTCTACCAAGAATCTAGGTCAAACAAGGGAGAAGAAGGGATCAATAATAAATGAACTTCTTTTGAGTTTTCAAGAACAATAGATCCCTTTGAAGGTTGCTAACCTAGAAGGACTAGGAACCAAACGATCTTGGAGCTAGGACTTGGTGTATCTTACAAACTGATCGTGGGCTTGACTTCAATTCTGGAGGGCATGTAGGAGACACCCTAGCGTAGTTTCTCACCAACTTGCTGAGAAAAGTGATCACCAAGGATTTCAGACCAGGGCCTAGCTAATTTCAGGGTGATCACCAAGGATTTGAGACCAGGGCCTGGCCAATTGTGGAGAATGGAGTCAAAGTGAAATTGATTTTGGAATTTTTGCTCTTTCAAGGAGCCTTATTGCAACTTCGCATGCCCTAGAGAAGCAACTACAATGTCACAAGGATTTATACTTTGCCTTGCAAATTTATGGAGTTTCAAGGTGAAAGGTATCAACCCACCCCTGGGAATAGTTCTATCTTCTTGTCCAGATGAGTAACATATGCAACGAGCCAATATTACCAAGTGTTCATGAATTTCACATCAATAATTAGGGCACAAACATACATTAGACAGTAAACAAGGAGAGTATTCCATACATTAGACAATAAACATGAAAAATTTACATGACAAAAAGATTATATCCAGCAATGAAGCTCCAAACATCAAAATGCATCAATTAACATCCAATTCGTCCATCAATAGCAGGTCTGAGTTCTTTTCTTCAAAGAGATATAAATCCAACTGATCATTAATGAGAGAGAATGCCTCTCTTATATTTATACAATCCTGTAAGGAGTTTGAATGGCCTAATTTAGCCTAATGATGCCCCTATAATAAAATAATGTGCAAAATAACCCTATTTTGGTGACAAGCCCACCAAATAGCTCCATAACATGAAGAATTAGCCTCTCAAGAGAGTCAAAATGATAGAAAAATAGCTAGAAAGGTCGTTTGAAGGCCAAATGAAGTCCCTCATGTGCCATAATGATTAAGAGAGATCCAATAAGAGTGATGAAGGGGGTGGCCCCTTGATCTCCAAGCAAATGACTTGTGGTGCTCCCAATGGTTGTGGGGGCACTAAGAACATCCTCATGGGTCTCCAACTGAATCGAACATGCCTATGCTCCATCTATAATGGTTGGAACAATGATGCAAGCCCTTCCTTCTCTCCCTAGGTGAGACAAAATCCCATCTACGACTTGGATCAACTACCAAGTGTGTGGTTAAAGTGTGTAGCCGGCTGGGCAAGGTGGTCTAGGTGCATCATCATCATTGAACAAGTGGTTCACAAGAAAGTGATAAGTGGTGCTGAGGATCCCATGGCATGGCTATCTGCTATAGTGGAGGGCCATGGCTCTCAATGCTCACCCTACAAATGCCATTAAGACCCTTTGGAGGGCTTGGATCCTATATAGGGAGACCAAACCCCAAGATGAAGACCCACCTGTAATCCCATATAAGATCCAATGCGTCTCCTCGTCTTCCAATACAATAATTCATTAGTGCAATTGAGCAAATGAGCTTATAAATGATGGAACCAACTGGGCATTTCATTGTGGCATGCCCTTCCATAATGGAATTTAGAATGTACAAGGGTCTCTAGGCTCAATAAGGAGGTTAATCAAGGACCCTATTAGGTGGTTTTAACCTCTATGGGAGTGACAGGTCCATGGTACATTCGTTAGATGGCAGGTGTCATGTGATATAGTGATGGAACGGAGTGCGGTAACAAAGAAAGCTCCAAGCCACATGCCATGGTACAAGGGTAGCTATAATGAGGGAATCCCACACTTGGGTGTATAGATGTGGGAGGGAGCAACCGTGGTACATGCGTTACCCCAACCTTTGTTTTTCCACCCTTTTTCATATGCCTTTTTCCTTTTATTGTTTTTTCTTTTATAACTGCTCCGGGCTCTAGGGATTGAGAGCATGATGTGAATGATATAGCACTGGATACCCCATTAGGGTAGGGCAGTGCATCGCCCTTCAGGGGTTGGGACAATCATGGGTTCTTTAATGATGTAGGAGGCTCACATAAGGGTCCCTAAGAACTAGGGTGATGGCCATAATGATAAAGGTAGAGCTCATGCTTGGCTTTTGCCAACGTGCTAAATTTTCATGTCCCAACCATCTTTTGCATTTTATTGTACATTTCCTATTGTAAGTGGCCAAATTGGACAATATTAACATATTAACTGAGTTGAGGGTGGAGTATAAGGCACCTATTATGGAGTTACCTGCATGGTTAGAGGAGGAAGGAAAACATTTGCCATAGGGGGTAGGGTAGGAGCAACAAGAGTGGGAAATAAAGGAGGAATTGACATCATGGAGAGTGATGTGGCAACATTAGAACCACCTTCTACAAATATTGATATAGCTACACCCACCAGTTAGCTACGGTTAGATGATGCAGGAACTTATAGTAGCAAACTAGCCATGACCTTTTCCCATAAAAGGGGGAGAGGGAATTGATACTAGATAGCTAGTTGCTAGATTTGTCATTGTAGATGTATGCGATACATTTATATATTTCATGTCATTTTTTTATTGGTTGTTCACTTTTCAGTCTCTAATTGGACAATTATTAGGGTTTAGTGTCAACTTTGATGTATCATTTTTTATTTGGCATCCACTACTTGCATATTGGTGTTTTTTTTCCATTTTTATGTGCTAATGTGTTTCTTTGATGTTGTTGTAATGTTATATGTTTAAAAAAATGAAAAACAAGGATTTATTTGTGTTTTTTAATGCTTGCCCTAGTTTGCCAAAAAAAATCCAGTATAGCCTAAAAGATGTATTTGAGAGCCTTGTCGATTTTTTATCATTGCCTTTTTCAATAGTGGTTAGGAAGCACATTAATTCCCTGTTAAATTATCTAATAGTTCACCACTAAATGTTAAAGTAAAATTGTTTTTCTTTATATCATCATTTTCTGCTGAACAATCCTTGCCGGTGCACTAGTTATCCTCATTTAAGAATAAACACCAACAAGGAATACATGTGATAATATAGGTAAAATAGATGTAAACTTTTTAAGGCAAATTTTATCGTCTTTTATCACTCACGATATCACTGGACCTAATTCTTTTTGTAACTCAAGGGCATGTTATTCTGTGAGAAAAAGTCTTTCTGTTTGTCTTTGGAGAAATGCCATTCAGATCTTGGGATGCCCATAAAATGCATCTTGATATCAGTGAAATCTGTGAGATTTCTTTTTCAGATGTTTTCCATTTGAAGTGCAACATTTGAGCATTGACACTGTCAGTGCTATCACGTGTTTAACTTTTTGCAACATATTGTTTATTGCTGATTATCCCATCTCCATCTCTAGCAGTTTGTAGAAAGTTTAAATGAAGTGTGATAACTTGAGCATCTCCAAACATTTAAGCTATGCTTGGTTAATAGTGCTTCTTGAGAATTTGCAGAAAATATTAATTTGGTGAATGAGAGACACTCTCAAGCGCACGGTATTTGCTAGAAGAATCCTGATTTGCTCCTAATAATTTATAAAATGTTTATAGGTAGCAGAAATCAGTCGTGTTCTGAGACCTGGTGGTGTGTTTGTGGCAACAACCTTCGTTTTATCTGGGATCCTAGATTTGGATATCGCAAAGCCATTCCGTCAGGTAGTTCTCTAGTTTCTACTTGTCATTGGAAGGGACAGGGAAAAATGGATGAAAATATAATTTTCTGCTGCTTATTCTGTCTAATAAAATGAAAAGCATAAATGATTTACAAATGCAAGAGCACCCATCTTTATCACCTTCTTCAGTCTGCCAACAGAAAGGAGGGAAATAATTATGATCTTTAAGTTATAATGCAAAGTACACACACATGCATGCATATTTGATCATACACAGTAATCAATGAAGACAAAAAAGAGAAGCTTGATTTACAACAACTCTAGCTACAATAATTTGGTGGGTAGAGAAGTAAAGGTCAGTTGAATAATCTGAAGTGATTTGTTTTGGTTAGGCCGTACAACAAATAACCCCCAATTTTTTGAGGGAAAAAGAGTTGAAAGATCTTTGCAAGACTTGTGGGCTTGTCGACTATTCATGCATAAGGCGACAGGCATTCATAATGATATCTGCCCGAAAGCCAGAGTAACTCCCAGTATCGTGGCAGATCTGCAGTAATACCATCACCTAGTTTTAAATTGTTGATTATGTTAACTTCTAAATATCTTTCAGTATCAGTGGCTCATAAATCACCAGGTAAACATAAATACTAATTCAAACATCTGATACATGGTGGTTTCCAAGCTATTGGAATATCTGATATCTTAATTAGGCTTTATTGCTAATTAGCTATTTATGCAGATTCTGAAGGTGCTTTTTTAATTCAGTGGACACTTAAAACCTTATTTATAATGACGAGCAGATAAACTTGCATCTGGGAACTGTACCAATGATTGTTATTGGCAAGCTTTGGCTATTCATAAGGCAACTCAGGAATCAAAACAGTTAGGTCAATGTATATTTATTATATTGGTTGAAAAAGGCTATAACTTGTAATCCATAATTCCTTCTCTCATCTAAAATGACATAATGTAGATTGTTATATTATGTATACAAAAGTTTGATACATTTACATTTCCAGCATGTGTATAGGATAATGAGGGTTTTATTCTGTCACAGTTGGCCTCTTTACTGCAAAAGCTTTTTATCATGTGCTTCGTAATGAGAACTAGAGCTTATGTTTTAAGAAATTCACATCAAACTTCTTGTAAGTATCAAATAATTTGTTGGGAAGAGATTCCATAAACAGAGAGGACAATAAGCTATGAATCTGCTTCTGTTAATGTCCTAATTGATCATGCTATGAAAGCATTCCACAAACAGAAAGGCCCTGAATACTTTTCTGCAAATAAAGCCATGTCCACCAAATTGGTTGCTCATAAGTGATTTTCCACCCAGCCATAGGAATCAGCTATGGATTCCACCCCAAAGCCAGACCATGATACCCCCAAGGTGAATGAATCTCCTACACGGCTCTGAACTCACTTAGCCCAGCTCATTGTTCTCATGGCAAGCCATCTGCCCAATACAAAGCTCTCCGGGCCATCTTGTAGCAACCAAACCAGCCATGGCTCTCCCCTCCACTATCCCACACAACTCAAGGATACCTACTATTTCTCTACTCAACAATCCCTCATAGTACCCTTCCCTTTCAATGTTATTTAGTATGTGCAAAAAGAGGCAATCTGTCATATGTCTTTTAGTAATAACATGGGACCAAAAAAGTCTAGCCTCAAGATAGTCAGTGAGTAGCCATTGTTGATGTCTGGTAGCATTGGATGTGCTTTAAGCCTTGAAATTTGCAGGGAGGCTTGGACACATGTATTTCACAATACCCAGAAATCGTTTTGGGAAATTCCACCCAGAGACAGTTTTATTAAAATAATTAATTATTTTTAATAGGTGCTTAAGTCTAAACTTAGGAAATTAAAATAATTAAAGGGTATTAATCAAAATGTGGGTGAAACTTCTAGAAGTAGACGAGGATCAAGCCAAAATGATCGAAGCCATTGATTAGAATCTAAACTAGGCCATTGGTTCTCAATGAGAAGATTATAAGAGGAGGCTTGATGAGCATTTGGAATATACATCAGTGAGAGATCAAGAGATTGAATTTCTTAGAAAGGGCAGTGCAACAGTTGCTAGGGAATCAATTGAGGAGATTTCTTGTAGTGAGGGGCAGGGATAGGTCCAGTTGGAGAATTTTCTGATCCGAGAATACATCGCAGAGGACGCAGAGAGAGATCCGGAAGACGCAGCATAGAAGCTATGCTGGGCAGCGTAGGTTGATGCAACAACAACACAGAGATGAGAAGTATGATCCGAATGCAACAGAGAGCAACAAATCTATGTGAAAATTTGGAAGCCCAAATTTCTACTGCAGCCACTAATTAAGTTCATTCTATTTGTTAATTACTGAACAAATTATTTACTGCTTCCTACAACAAATACCGAAACTAATACACTGCAACCTTCACCAATTAAAATTATATGCGGAAACAAGAAACTGTGCAAGAAAGAAATACACAACACATTACACCGTTATTTTTGGACAAATGTCCCCGCAAAAACCCAATGCGGAAAAACCGGTGCAACAGATGAGGGTTTGTATTATTAAGCAGTAGTTTTCTGAATACAATCTTTGGATGCCTTGTTGTCTATCTGTTAATTTTAGGTATGTTCTATGCTGATAGCATATTTACTTCAATTTTCCATATTAGCTCAATATCAATTCCAGATTAGCAATCACATTTAGCATGATAGTAAAATGTAGATAGAACATAAACATAAATTGCAGAAGACAAGCCAAGACAAGAGGACACAAGATGTGGCGCCAGCTAGTGACAAACCCCAATATGGGGAAACCCTTGATCAATTTGTTGATTTGGGGTAGAATCGAATGCGCTCTAGCCATGAAAATTGGTGGAGAGGCTAAAGCAAATGAGATATCCAAGACCGAGAAATGGTTTGGGCAGATTCTAACCGGTTTGGGATGTATTAAAATAATTAATACTTTGAATGGAGTTCAATAAAATATTAATGAGTATTAATATAAAACTGGGTTAGAAGGTTCCAAAAGTCATGGATCAAGCTAAATCTAATCTTAGCCATTGATTAGAGATCTAATCTCGGTCGTTGAAGGACCAACGAGAAAAGTATAAGAAGAGGCTTGAGGGTCAGTTGGAGAACACATTAGAGTGATCAGTGATTCGATTTACTAGAGCGGGGTTGCTAAGTAAAGTCGAATCAGTGATTAGCAGCGAGGGGCAGTCGGTACTGGATAAAGAGGTAGAGATAGTGCCGAGAGACCAATGCAGAGGGAGAGAGGCAGACACAGAAGCCAGAGCAGGCCACGCAGAGCCCAGCAGAGACAACACAGAGGCTAGAGGGCGAGTGTCATCCACGCAGAGGGTGTTGTTGAAATTTCTAAGTTTACTTAGTTAGAAACCCTCCATGAACTTTATTTGATTTATTCCTACCTACTTGTTATTTTCCTTAGCAAGCTATTTACAATGTAAATACTAAAAATAAACACTAGTGCATGCTCGACATATTACAGATCAATGACTAAAAGAAACAAGAACAAACACACCACATGGCACCATTATTGTTGGACTAATGTCTCCAAAAAAACCCAATGCGGGAAAACCGGTGCAACTATCTGAGGGTTTTCTTATTAAGCAATATCAAAGTACAATCTGGGTGCCGAAACTGGCCTAACCAACAGAGAATTTCCTTAGCAGTGATACCTTTTTGTTTCAGACAAATCTGCGGGCTGAAACCCCGAATAATCCTTCCAGCAACTATTCAACACCAATCTGCCCCTGAAACCCCAACGTCTTCCCAATTTGGACTACGTTAGCGTCTCCTAGCCCAACGCTGGGCCTGCATCAGCCTATCTTGGCCTGCATCAACCCCAAGAGGCCATGCGTCAGCTCTCTGAGCCTTTTCGTTAGCTACGCTGGCCCCTCTGGTGCTCTGCGCAGCACTTAGCTACCTCTGCGTGGCCTTGCGTGAGCACTGGCTGCTGCTGCGTCTCTCTCTTTGGCTGCTCTGCTGCTATCCCGACACTATCTCTGCCTCTCTGTTTCTCTGTACTCAATGCCCCTCAGTTGCTCTCTCGATCATTAATTCTATCTCTTAGCAAACCCCGCTCTAGAGAATAGAATGACTGATCACTCTAGTGTATTCTCCAAGTGACCCTCAAGCCTCCTCTTATACTTTTCCTGTGGACATCTCAATGGCCAAGATTAAGTCCCTAATCAATGGCTAAGATTAAATCTGGCTTGATCCATGTCTTTTGGACCACTCTAACACAGATTCATATTAATACACATTAATATTTTATTTTCCCTAAGTTTAGACTTAGAGACTCCATTAAAAATATTAATTATTTTAGTATCTCCTGATCTGTTTAGAATCTTCCGAAACCCTTTCTGAGTATTGGAGAACTCATGTGCCCCAACCTCTCCACCAAATTTTGTGGCTAGAGCACATCCGATGCTACCCCAAATCAACAAGTAGCAGGAGTGATGCGGAGGATCCCAGAGGCTGCGCAGTGCCTCAGAGGGTTGACACAGAGGGTTCTAAGGCTGACATAGAGCAGCAGAAGGCTGACGTAGTGCTTCAAAATTGCTGGAGAGGGTTTCGTGGGACAGGTTTTCTTAATACCTGTTTCCGAATATATAGGTATTACTACCGGTTATTTTTTCTCTGTCGGGTGAGCCAGTTTGGCACCCAATTGTACTCAAGGAAATACTGCATAATAATAAACCCTCATAATTACTGCACTGGTTTTCCCGCATTGGGTTTTTCTGGGGACGAGTTGTCCAAAAATAACGGTGTCACTTGTGTGTTTGTTTTCTTTCAACTGTTGATCTGTAGATGTTGAGACTGTATTGTGTTTATTTCGTTATTTATATGTTTTAAATAACTTGTTCAGAATTAACAAGTAGAAGAAATAAACTAGAAGAACACAGATTAAATTTCTAATGGATAGACTTAGAAATTTCAACATGGTATCAGAGCGTGGTTGCAGATCACAGGAAAGCTGAAGGCATCAGCTGAAGCAGAGCATTTGCAGCAGAATCAACTGTCTCGTGTGACAGAAGATGATCCTTGCAAAAAGCGATAGAAGGAGGGTTGACGCAGTTGGCTGAGGGAGAATTTTTTCTTGTGTCGGGATTGCGCAAAGCCTAGAGGCTCAATCCTTCAGTTGCTAGGGCATAGGAAGCTGTGGGCAGTTTGCGGGACTGATGCTGGTGGGGTACTGTGGGCAGAACAATACCTAATAGGGCAAAACCAAGGTAGATGGAGTTGCTACCGAGGCGGATTTCTAGCCAAGGAATCCTGATCAATGTTGTAGGTGCACAGAAGATTGAAGAGGTGCAACTTGACGATTGGCAGGAGGATTTCCAGAAGGGAAATCGAGACTCAGAGGGAGTCTAGCAGAGAAATTCCAGGCAGGAAGTAGAGAGACTCAGTAGGAGTCGAAGAGAGAACTTCTAGAGGGAAGTAGAGAGACTCAGAGGAGTCGATGAAAAGAGCAGAGAGATGGCCATGAATGGGCTGAGGGATCAAGACAGGCTGGACAGAGCATCTAACTTTGTGGTCTGGAAGGCCAGGATCCTGTCCATTCTAGATAGACATCGAATCACGGCCTTCGCCTTGAGAACAGTGGCGATCCTAGTTGACTCGCCTGATAATGAGAAGTACGAGGAGGCAATGGCCAAGGCGAAATGCATCATCCTTGATGGGGTCAAGGATCATGTGGTCTAACATATTGCTGAGAAGGAGACGACAAAAGAAATGTGGGACGCCTTGAAGAAATTGTACCAGCATAGTTCCGCGCAGAGGAAGATGTTACTTGAGAATCAGTTGCGGTCATACTAGATGCAGAAGGGGGAGCAGATAAATCACTTCTTTGGTCAGTTGAAGGAAATCCCAGACCAACTAACTTCCATAGGGGCCATGCTGGATGAGGAGATGTTGGTGAGGACCATACTTAACACAGCCTCCGAGGAGTGGGAGATATTTGTTCAGAGCATACTGGGCAGGGCGGATCTTCTAGATTGGGAAGAATTGTGGGTGGCTCTTTGCTAAGAGATCAAAAGGCTAAGCAAGACGGGAAGTAGCAACAAAGTAGTCCGGATCAAGAAGGAAGAGGAAGAGGATGCAGCTCTGGCATCTGCGGGAAAGTAGGAGAAGAGGAAGAAAAAGGACCTCTCCAAGGTCAAGTGCTTCAACTATGGGGAACTGGATCATTATGCGAACCAGTGTCCGAAGAAGAAGAGTAAGGGAGAGGCGTTTGACTCCAAAGCAGTGCCAACGAAGGCGGAAAAGGAGGTAGAGGATGATGACGATTGTGTCATGAGTGCTCATGTCCCTCTAGAGAAGAGGTGGAGAGACATTGAGCTGTAGTCGGGAGGACTACAGGCAATGAGGGGCAGGATCCTTGAGGCACCCAACCTCTTGGATTACACCTTGTTAGGGAGCCCCGAAGAGAGAGTAGTAGGATTGGCAGATGTCGGTGGAGACGGATGTGGATGAGGTGGCAGAGAGTGCTGCAGTGTAGGAGTCCTCGGGCAACGCGAGGCTAGGGGGCTGCAACAATGCGAGAGGCATGGAGAGTGTTGTAACAGTGCAGGATGGTACAAAGAGGTTTGCGATGGTGCGAGATGCAGGGAGTTGTTGCAGCAGTGCAAAGGTCAGTATAGGGAGCACGTGATAGCGGCAGAGAGCTTCAGCATCGGGAGTGTTTCTAGCTTAACAGGGATGTCAGAAGTTGGGTGGATCAGTTACTTACTTCTCAGTAATTGAGTTGCAGTGCAGTAGCAGTTGGCAGTAGCATGATGCAGAATGATGAGAGGGGGTTACAGTGTAGATGCAGTGTTGGGAGAAAGTATCAGCAGCAACACGGATGCAGAGGGAGTTGTCCTACGGATGCAGTAATGGCAGTGGCAGAGCCATGGGCAGTAGTACAAGATGCAACAGTAGAGGATGTTGGGTAGGGAGGCCTAGCATCATCACAGGTATCGGTGTTGTATAATCAGAGTGATGCTCAGTGTGGAGTATTACTAGAGCACAGTTGTCGCTAAGAGGGAGCGTTGATTTGGGGTAGCATCAGATGTGCTCTAGCCATGAAAATCGGTGGAGGCTAGAGCGCATGTGATTTCCAAGACCCAAAAATGGTTTGGGCAGATCCTAACCGGTTTGGGAGATATTAAAATAATTAATATTTTTAATGGAGTTCCTAAGTCTAAACTTAGGAAAAGAAAATATTAATGGGTATTAATATAAAATTGGGTTAGAAGGTACCAAAAGTCATGGATCAAGCCAAATATAATCTTAGTTGTTGACTAGAGATTTAATCTCCGTCATTACACCCGTCATTGTGCTACACCCAATCACTGAGCTACTATGTTGCTCCCATCACTAAGTATTACCACATCATCATGTTGTATTCATCATCAACAAGCTGCTGCAATGCATTGTGTTGCTGCTATACATCCATGCCTATCATCACCATGCTGTACTATAGTGTTGCACCATACTGCACCACGTTGCACCCATCCTCGCTGTCACCTATATGCTGCACCACTATCATTGTGCACTGTGCTACACCATTCATGCTGCACTAATCATTGTTGCAACCAAATAGGTTGTCTCTAACACCATGCTGCATCCAACAAATACTCATCCGTGCTTGTTGTAATATATATCATTATGCTGCATATACAAATTCCAATATGCTGCAACCTATTTACACTTATCAGCCTTAGTTGCTTGCTATGGCTTGAAGCCTAGCAAAGCAGCTAGAATATGGTTGTTTAAGCTTCTTTCATATTCAGGCAATAGAGAACTTCTCTAGGACAGCAACTAAGTCCTCTAAAAGTCCTCCTTAATTGCCTCTAACAGCCCTCCTAAATCTAACAGTCCTCCTCATGGACTGCGTCAAGGGCACCAACATGACACGCAAGACTGCGGTTAGGAGCACAATAGGACAACTATTATAGTCCTCTATTTTGGTGATTGTAACCTTCTATTTTACTGCAGATAGGGCAGACATGAGACTGCAGATTAGGAACCATTCAAATAGGGCTTGCACTCACAACAGTTTAACGCACATGAAAACCCTCCTCAAACTACGGCCTAGAACAGTGTTAAGGTCTTCACCATTACTTGATCTTGACTGTGTTTAAGACTTCATCTTGACTGCGTTTAGGGCAACTTCAACATGACTGCGTCCTAGACCCATGGCAGCGTAGAGGGCAACTTCAAAATGATTGTGTCTTAGGCAGCGTCATCACGACAACGTCCTAGATTTATGGCATGTCTTCTCCACATGACTGCATCCTAAATTCATGGCAACGTAGAGGGAAACTTCAACATGATTGTGTCCTAGACAGCTTCATCATGACAACATCCTAGATCTATGGCATGTATTCTCCACATGACTGCATCCTAGATTCATGACAGTGTAGAGGGCAACTTCAACATGACTGTGTCCTAGATCTAGGGCATGCATAGAGCCAAGGCATCATCTTCTAGGAGCTGCGTAGATCCTTCTTCCCCATGGCAGCATCTAGGGCAACCCTTCTTAAGGCAATGTATCTCTTAGGATCTCTCCTCCCACCAAAACCCAAAGATAGGTGGAGAGGAAGAGATCACAAGAAGAGTGTGTGCAAATGACTAGCAAGCCACCTCTTTTTATACTAAAACGTTGAGCACAAGTGGGGGCAATTTGATTGCTGGCCAACTTTGACGAATTGTCCCATAACACAAATAAAGTCATATCTCCATGAATACATGTCGAAATCGGATGATCTTTAGATCAATCCTACACCTCTCGACAAGAGGAATCCATGAAAAATATCAGCTGCCATGAATAAGTAGACACACATGGAGTTTGGCCCTAGTTGCCAATTTTAACACTATCCAATACAAAGAATATGACTGACAAAGAGATGAGTGAGATATACCTCACACTATCATTGGTGATCCTGACTGATCCAACCACAAAATGGCTAGTCCCTTGCTGCCTCTACGCAGTCAAAGCATAGGCCCTGCCTCACAACTTCTAGGGACTGCATCACTCCTTCTGCAGATCGATTTGCCTCTAAGACTTTGACTTCTGCCCTCCTGGTCTCACACCCCGGCTTCTAGACGAGAATCAAGAGATCGAATTTCTTAGAAAGGGCAGTGCAATAGTTGCTAAAGAATCGATTGAGGAGATTTCTTGCAGTGAGGGGCAGGGATAGTTCCGGTTGGAGAATTTCTTGATTCGGGAATACATCGCAAAGGAGGCAGAGAGAGATCTGGAAGAGTTAACGCAGAGGCTATGCTGGGCAACGTAGAGGCTACGCTAGGTAGCGTAGGCTGACGCACAAGTAGCGCAGAGCCTGAGAGGAGATCCATATTTTGTTGGAGAAGTCGAGTTCTAGAGCAAGAAATCGGGGTGTGTTCCTTATGCTGGACAGCGAAAGCTGCTCCACGCACTCCTCTGGAACTGTGTCACCCTCTTCAAAACTGTGTCACCCTCTCCCGACTAATCTTCTCTCAGTCTGCCCCACAGACTTCCTTAGCGTAGCCTCTAAAGCTCTCTACCTCAATTGTATTAGCCTCTATGGCCTCTGCGTCAACTTCTTTGGCCCTCTACGTTCCTTGCGCTGGCCTCCTTAGCCTCTGCATCAACCCTTGCTGGCTCTGCGTCAACCTTCCTAGGCTCTGCATTGCCTCTTCCGACACTTTGCTACCTCTCTGATATGCATTCCTCAGCCTCCTGCCGAGCTGCCCCTCATTGCAACTGTTCACTTGTTTGATTTCCTCAGCAAACCTCGTCCCAAAAAATCGAACTGACTGATCTCTCTTTGTATCTTGGTGTATCTCCAACTGTCCCTAAAGCCTCCTCTTATACTTTTCCTGTTGACAATTCAGCGGTCGAGATTAAGTCCCTAATCAACAGATAAGATTAGATCTGGCTTGACCCTCGTTATTTAGAACTTTCTCACCCATATTATATTAATACACATTAATATTTTAATTTTCCTATGTTTAGACTTAGGGTTTCATTAAAAATATTAATTATTTTAATATCTCTCCATTCGGGTGGAATTTCCTCAACGATTTCTACGTCTTGGAGGTCTCATGTTCCTTAGCCTCTCGACCAATTTTCATGGCTAGAACACATCCGATGCTACCAAAAATCAACACTCCATCTTAGCGAGGAATGTGCTCTAGTAATGCTTCACCATAGAAACATCACATTGATCCTCCACATCTGTACCTGCGCTGATGCTTGGCCTGTTGCCTTACATCCTTTGCACTGTTGCTTCCTGTACTGCTGCCTATGACACTGCCATTGCCACTACTACACTTGTACTGCAGCTCCCTCTCAACATGCTGCATCACGCTGCCCATAGCACTGCCACTGCTACATTTGTACTGCAGCTCCCTCTCAACATGTTGCATCATGCTGCTCATAGCATTGCCACTGCTAACTGCTGCACTGCAACGCAGTTACCGAGAAATAAGTGATCTGAAAATGAGATCTAAGACAATTAATAAGGTATTACAGACTCATGTGCATGGATGTGCCTATGTTATTTTGTGCAATGGATCGATCAAATTGCGAAATACATAGACTTTGAAGCAGTTAAAGACTATAATAGACAAACACATAAAAACACAGCAGATTTAATAAGGAGTTCACCCAATACTCCTGGGCTACATCTCCTTGTCCAGCCTTCAGTGGTGGCCTCTCTATTAAGTCTTCAAACAGAGTTTTTACAATAGTGAGCTCAGTTTGAGCCTCATACACAACAGATGCATTTACAAGAGCTTCACTTGAATCCCTCAAGCTTCCTCTGAGTACACAGACTCCCTCACAACTCTCAATCTCTGTCCTAACTCTGTCTCGCATTTGCTTGCAACACTGCCTTTTCTACTGTGCTCTCTGTCTGTGGCTTTATAGCCAAAAATGCACTGCCTGTTCGTTTCATGTTACTGTCTCTCGGTCTCCTTGGCCTCTGTTCACTTCGAATCCCTCTCTCAGCGTGATACAGTCATTGTTTAACGCCTAGAGAGGAGGTGGCCACCCATTCTGTAATGCCATAGTGCTGCGGGCCTCTGAAATTCCTGAAACAACCGCGCTCTATTAAACACAGGGAAAATGTGTTTTAACAGAGAAAGTCCACCAAAAATCAATATATCAGACTTTAAAAGTCCTTAAATATGATTCATTCCCCCATTAGGTTCGTCCACAAGTCGCTATCCCATATTGGAAGGTTCTGTCCCTTTGTGTTTTGGAAATACAACAAAAAGCGCGAAAATACATTAAAAATGGCTAAGTTACATACTTGAGATTATATCAAATTTCCTTTATAATGCTATCGGGTCCGGCTGTCTCATGGTGTATTGATATCAGCCCTGCTCCATGTTCCGACGCGACATCGCATATCCCACATGACCCCCTCTGATTGTAATCACTCCTCTACACAGTTTCGATGTGATGCGGCAATGCGATATATCGCAATCGCTCATAGCAATAACCCTTGGGCTGTTTGTAAGCACTTCTGCAATCCCCCGATAGTGATCCAACGATGTAATATGGACCGTCGATCTGCGCGCTTGATTGACGATCCATTTTAACTCTGCCAATCATCATCGCCATATATATGTGTTAAGCACCAATATCGCTCTTCGCCATCGCAGTTCTTAAGTAGATCCCACCGATCTCTGCCAAAGGACCACCGATTGCGATTACCGATCCGATTTGGACTGTTGATCGGCCAGATCGAACGGCTACTGTGTGTTATTGGTTCTGCCTCCGTTACTCTGTTTTTTTCATTAATTTCACAGGTTTTTCCTCCCGATAGTGTATTAAAAGGTTGCCTTATGCAATTTCTCCTTGGTTTTTGGCATATTTTCGTAGTTTTGAAGACATAGAGAGTGTTTCTTGGATCCATTTGGATCACACCTTCCCACTGAAAAGGCTTTTGGACCACCAAAAGTTGGGTTTCAAGCATTGTTTAAGTGAGGATACAACTGCCTCACCTGCCCAATCTCTATCCATTTTGCACTACTGTGTTTTGAACCTTTGAGTCCAATTCTTAGGTACTAGACATCAACTCTGCACGTAGTCCTCACCTTCCTGTCCAAAACTGTATCTTCCTACAACTCATTGAGGTATTCAGGCAACAGATCATCAATGGAAGGCAACTGACTTTGCTCTTCAAGATCTTCAATTAATGAAGGTTCAAATAGTCGTAAATTTCCTGCATTTACTACTGAATAGATGTGCATGTATGCTGGTAGATCAAGGCGGAAAGCGTTCTCACCAATTTTCTCAAGTACCTTAAAATGCCCATACCTTATTGGCTTCAACTTCTTTCCTTCATCTTGCATTATGTCCTTGATGATATACAGCCAGACTTGGTTGCCAACTTGGAAGTTATGCTCCACCCGATGTTTATCATGCCTTGCCTTGTATTTGGCTTGGCTCTTTTCCAGTTGTTCTTGCACTGCCTAGTGAATCTCTTGGATTTGTTCAATGAATCTGGTTGCTTTTTCCACATCACTGTGTCCAGCAATTACTATGTCTTTTTCAAAGACAAAATCTAAGGGAGACCTTGGTTTAAAACCAAAATAGGTCTCAAAAGGAGATCTCTGTGGAGAAGAATGTTTAGCATGGTTGTAAGCATGTTGCACATAACATAAGTGTTCATCCCAAAGCTTGGGATGCTTGCTGCAATAACCCCTGAGCAACTGGATCACTATCCTGTTGACTACCTCTGTTTGGCCATCTATCTGTGGATGAAAGGATGTACTTTTCTTCAATCTGGTGTCCATTAATTCCCACAGACTTGACCAAAACTTCCCAACAAATCGGGAGTCTCGATCAAATACTATGGAAGTGGGTAACCCAAAATGCACCTAGATATGCTGAAAGAACAATTTTGTTGTTTGTTCAGCTGTAATCTGCCTATTACAAGGTATTAAAATACACATTTCCCTGAGCTTGTCCACAATAACATATAAGTAGTCATGTCCCTTTCTAGATTTTGACAATCCCCCAACAAATTCCATGGAAACACTTTCCCAAGGACGGGGAGGGACTGGCAGTGGAGTGTACAAGCCTAGTTTTCTATTGTTGGGCTTACTTTTAGCACACATGGTACACCCTCTCACATATCTAAAACCCGTTTCATGCATTTTTGGCCAGTAGCAGTATCTTTGCAGCTGTGCAACTGTTTTACTTACCCCAAAATGACCTGATATTAGGGAAGTATGTGCCTCCCTAATTATGTTAATTCTCTCTGTTTGTGGAATGCATAGCTTTCCCAAACGATAGAAGAGTCGGTCCTTAACATAGTAATCCAATTCTTCTACCTTTTTGCCATTACTTAAAGCTGCATATACATCTTTAAAGTCTATATCTTGAGCATATTGTTCAATGTAGCTTTCATGCATTACTGAGTTATGCTTAAGTATAGTAGATGCATTTAAGATTGGTTTGGACAACATATCTGCAACTTTATTTTGTATTCCCTTTTTATATCTAATGACTAAATGAAACTGTTGTAGGAAACCCTTCCACCTATAGTGTCTTGATTGCTGCAATTTAGTCTGTGAGTGCAAGTACTGAAGTGGTTGACGATCAATATGTATTATTGTTTCTTTGCCCATTAAGTAATGTTTTCAATTCTTCACACTCTGAACTAATGCATACAATTCTTTATCATATGTAGGATAATTAACTACTGCAGAATTAAATGTCTCAAAATGGTAGCATATGGGTTTACCATGTTGCATCAACACTTCTCCCATGGCATAATCACTGGCATCTGTATTGATCTCAAATGGTTGTTGAAGATTTGGCAATGCTAGTACTGGTGTTGTACTAATTTTTTCTTTCAAGGTGTCGAAGGCTTTCCGCTGTTTGCCTCCCCATTGAAACACCTTGTTCAATCCTGTCAAAGCATGTAAGGGAGTTGCAATGAAGGAAAAGTCAGCAATAAACTTTCTCCAATATTATTCTGCTCCTAGGAAGCTTCTAATTTCTGTAGTAGACTTGGGTTTAAGTCAGTTTACAATGACTGCAGCCTTAGAGGGATCTATCTTCAATTCACCAACCCCTACAATATGACCCAAATAATTCAAAGATGTTTCACCAAATTCACACTTTGATAATTTAACATAAAGATTTTCTTTTTTCAAAACATCTAGAGTCTGTTTTACATGCTTCAAATGTTCTTCCCATGTTTTACTGAATATAAGAATGTCATCTAGATATACAATTACAAAATCATCAATAAAAGGCCTGAGTACATCATTCATTACTCTTATGAAAGTGGCATGAGCATTAGTTAAGCCAAAAGGCATAACTAGCCATTCATACAACCCTTGCTTCATTTTGAAAGCAGTCTTCCATGCATCTTGCTCTGCTACTCTGACCTGATGGTAACCACTACGTAGGTCCAAATTGGAAAAGTAAACAACCTCTTTCAGCTAATCCAATAGATCATCAATGCGAGGAAGGGGATAACAATTCTTGATCGTTATTTTATTCAGTGCTCGATAATCAGTGCACATCTAGCACAAACCGTCCTTCTTTCTCACTAACACTATTGGGGATCCGCATGGCGATGTGCTTGGTCTTATGAACCTTTTCTCGAGTAGCTCCTGTACCTGCTTCTTGATTTCTGCATTCTCTAAAGCGAATAACCTGTACATTTCGATGTTAGGTAATGGAGCATCTTGCTGCAAATTAATATCATGTACAATTTCCCTTTTTGGTGGCAGACCTTTAGGTTCTTGAAATAAGATGTCATATTCTGAAACAACCTTTTCTAGACCAGCTTTTTGTTTAGCATCACAACCCTCAAATACATTGGTTTTTTCAGGTTTCTTTTCCTTTACAACCATCAGTAAAAATTGTTTGCATGAATTTACAATCCTTTTCATCTGCCCTGAGTTTATGAGAGTATAATTATTCTTGAGTTTATGAGCTCTTACAATATATTCGAATCCATCTTTAACGAGTTGATTCTTATTTTCATCTCTATAGAATATGGCTTTTGTATCATAGAAGTAAGGACTTCCTAAAACAATTCCACATATATCCAAGGGAACAATATCTAACTCAATCTCATCCACAAATGCTGACCCAAAAGAAAACCTAAGTTTACATTGTCTAGTCACTTGTAGTTTTGCTTTATCACATACGCAACCTAATGGATATGGCTTCTTGTGAGGTGTGGTTAGCAGTCCCAATTTCTTTACAATTGCTTCAGAAATTAAGTTTACTTGTGAGCCACTATCAAACAAAGTATTAATCTTTTGATGCTTGAAAATAACTCTACTATGAAAACGCTGATGTCTTCTTCTCTCATTTTCTTCACTATCAATAGTTTGGGTAGAATTACTAGAAGATGCTTAAGAATTTTTACCCTGTATACCTGTGGCTGCGATTGTTGTTTCATCCCCTGAGTCTGACCCCAAATCTCATATGGCAGCAACAATCTTCTTCTTCTTGCCATCGAACTTCTTGGGTTTCAGCTCCGGATGCAAAGACTAGCAATGTTCATCATCATGTCCATTCTTCTTGCAGTGAGTGCATGAATGTTTGGCCTTTTGTACAACATTGGCCTTTCTCTCTTTCCATTTCTGTTTCCTCTTTTCCTTGTTCTTGCTTGCAGTGGGTTTTGATGATCCTCCAATCTCTGGGTTCACATTTTTGCCTCTAGCCTCTAGATGGGTAGCTTGAACAGATACCTCATCTATGCTAGTAGGGTTAAACATGAGAATGGTATGTCTCAAATAACTATGTAGACCACCTATATACTTCAACAAAGTTTCAGGTGAGTCTAAAGAAATGCCTAGAATCAAAGTATTTTTTCTAGACTCTTGGGTGTAGCTTTGTACACTTTGCCCTTTTAATTGGCGAAGAGTTTGCCAACTCATCATAGCTTGCTGCATATAAGCTAGTGGATAGAATTGTTTTTTAATTGCAAAAACAAATTCACTCCAGATAGAAAGAATTTTACCATGCTTCTTCAAGTCAGCTTATGTCCTGCCTTCCCACCATACCAAGGCAGTTCCTCCAAGGCATAGGCTGGCCAACTGAATTTGACTCCTATCTAAGTCAATATTTTGCACCCTGCAATACACATCAATCTGCCTAATCCAATTATCTAGCTTCTCTGCATTTAACTCTCCATCATATAATGGCAAATCAAATTTAACATCTAATTTAATCAAAGATGTTTTCTTCTTTTTATTTTCAGGGTTGTCAGTAGGTGTGGGCAGAGGAACCTCTTTTCCTTTCCCTTTGCCTTCAGAATGGCCATCTATAAGAGATTCTTTTGTTCCTTTGTCTTGTTTGGAAGTGGAAGAATCTTCATTTCGACCTTTCTTAAATTCTCTATACATTTCTTCTACTATGGCTCTCATGGTCATGAAACACTCCATGAACTGAGACTCTAATTCCAAGGGAATTTCTTCTGCCATTTTCCTCTTAGGATAGACTCTACCAATTTATGGGTTAGTTTCAACCAGTTCTCCTTCTCCTAATTTAAGCTTTGACCTAGTTAGCATTCACAAACAGTCCAACACAAGCTTGTCTAACCTTAGCAACCTAAAGCTCTGATACCACTTGATCTGAAAATGAGATATAAGACAATTAACAAGGTATTACAAACTCATGTGCATGGATGTGCCTATGCTATTTTGTGCAATGGATCGATCAGATTGCGAAATACATAGACTTTGAAGCAGTGAAAAACTATAATAGACAAACACATAAAAACACAACAGATTTAATAAGGAGTTCACCCAATACTCCCGGGCTACATCTCCTAGTCCAACCTTCAGTGGTGGCCTCTCTATTAAGTCTTCAAACAGAGTTTTTACAATAGTGAGCTCAGTTTGAGCCTCACACACGACATATGCATTTACAAGAGCTTCACTTGAATCCCTCAAGCTTCCTCTGAGTACACAGACTCCCTCACAGCTCTCAATCTCTGTCCTAACTCTGTCTCGCATTTTCTTGCAACACTGCCTCCTCTGCTGTGCTCTCTGTCTGTGGCTTTATAGCCAAAAATGCGTTGCCTGTTCGTTTCATGTTCCTGTCTCTCGGTCTCCCCAGCCTCTGTCTACTTCGAATCCCTCTCTCAACGTGGTACAATCACTGTTTAACGCCTAGAGAGGAGGTGGCCACCCATTTTGTAACGCCATAGTACCGCGGGCCTCTGAAACTCTTGAAATAGCCACGCTCTGTTAAACATAGGGAAAATGTGTTTTAACAGAGAAAGTCTGCCAAAACTCAATATATTGGACTTCAAAAGTCCTTAAATATGATTCATTCCCCCATCGGGTTTATCCACAAGTCGCTATCGCATATCGGAAGGCTCTGTCCCTTTGTGTTTTGGAAATACAACGAAAAGTGCGAAAATACATTAAAAATGGCTCAGATACGGACTTGAAATTATATCAAATTTCCTTTATAATGCTATCGGGTCTAGCTATCGCATGGTGTATTGATATTGGCCCCACTCCATGTTCCGACGCGATATCGCATATTGCACATGGCCCCTATTAGCGCTTGAAATTTCACCTCAGGCTGAAAAAGGCAAACCTCAAGGCAACATCAAACCATTTAGCCTCGTAGCTAGCCCTACGGGGCAGGAGAAGGCTCTCTCCGGTCAATCTCAGTAAAATCTTCAATGGATGAGATGACCAATAGGGTAACACTGATTTTAGGCTAGTAAACTGATCAAAAGGGTTGATTTGGGGTTTTTAGGGTTTTTGGTGGCAAATTGAGGGGATGGCAATTTTGGGTGCGGGGATTGGACACAGTTTCTGCAGGGGGTTCTTTGGGGCGAGGTAGGAGACAATATTGATGCCTTTGATTGAGGTGGATGATTAGGAATGACAGGTGAGGATTTAAGGAGAGAAAACAATAACTTTGAATTCTCCTTAAACAGTAGAAAACATTGAAATTAAACAAACTTAAAAGCAGAGCATGACAGTCATGAATTCTTACTTTAACACTTCGTTTGCTTAATGTGCAGAAGGAAAAGAAAGAAAATGATTCACATAACACACTTACAGGTACATAGAGAAACACACCATCAATACATGTAACCACAAGAATCCCAAAAAGGACTGCAAAACCCTGGTCTTCCTTAGCCAAAAATTGCAGAGATACAGTGAAATAATACAATGATAGCTTCTCCCTCAAAATTCCAACCATGAAAATGAGAAAGAAAGTACATAATATAGATGATATAACCTCTTTCCCTACCTCCATGGGTCGAGCTCACTATCCTAGGAGCTGTTTCAACCACTTCTAAACTAAGCACTACAAACTAGGCAGTCAAAACAACTTGCCTCTATAAACTTGGAAACCAATTCATTCATTTAATTTTGCTGTTTAATGCATGAATCTTATAGAAAAGGTAAATAAGTGTCATGTCAACATGAAAATACATTAATTACATCAAAGAGGGTGAAAAATCCCATCTCAAGTCAAAACTGGTCAAAGCTGGGCGAATTCCTGAGTTGTAGACGAATTCCTGTGAAAACTGCCCAACGGGTCGCGTACCTCTACCTCACAGGTCGCGCTAATTTGGATATGATTTTGAG
>APFE030816756.1:111122-133424 GCA_000404065.3 Pinus taeda
AAAAATGATTACAAGGGGAATACCTTTCAAACAGCATAAAACCCTCAGGCAAATCGGCGATTTGATAGCTCCTTGGGTGAATTTGCAGTCGATTTCAAAAGGAGGGCGCTAACGGGTCGCGCGCCTCACCCAACGGGTCGCGTGCCTCTGACGGGTCGCGCCCGTTGAAAAAAAATGCACTGTGGAAGGCGCTTGACGGGTCGCGCCCGTTGAAAAAAAATGCACTGTGGAAGGCGCTTGACGGGTCGCGCGCCTCTGACGGGCCGTGTGCCTGGCCTGACGGGTCGCGCGCCTGTCCAGCTCCCAAATTCACTCAATCACTCGCCCAATCTCTCTTGCAAGTGACTTGGATGCAAAATAAGGGTAAATGGAGGGAGATTGGGCTTTTATAACTTTGATTTGAAATAATTTCATGCCCAAACCCACTTTATAATGTTTTTCCTTTGACACTTTAAAAAGTTGACTTTTTTGGTTTCCTTTGTCCTGAAATTGACTCATTTAATGCTTTTGCTCGATTCTTTTTGCAGGGATATCATCTGAGGGATCTTGGCAAGGGAGCCAGGGTTACATGTTGTCCTTGGAAGTTTTTTGAAATTTCATCACTTTTTACAAAAATTTGAAAAATAGTCTTGGCTTTAAAAACAGAGTTTTTAAATCCAAGGTGAAAATTAACTGTACAAGATAGAAATTTGCGAAGAAACACCTTTAAAATCATCCCTCTGTCTTGCTGAACATTTACTGACCTTCAGAGACATGACCTTGAAGACAAACTTGACCAAAACCCTAGACCTAGGAATTTGACCTCAAGACAAGACAAAACAATCTTGAAAGAGTTTAATGACTGAAATGACTTTGATCCAGCAATGCCAAGAAAAAAACATCAGCTCCTCCATCAGGGTTATGGCATGCCTAATGGGATGCAAAAAATGACACTGATGAGACACCTACCTATGCAAATGCAAAGAGCTTTGATCGCTGATGGAGGGCTACTAGACCGACTCTAACAACCCCCACCGATTGTAATCGCTCCTCTACACAATTCCGATGCGATGCGACGATGCGATATATTGCAATCGCTCATCGCAATAACCCTTGGGCCGTTTGTAAGCGCTTCTGTAATCCCCCGATAGTGATCCGGCGATGTAATATGGGTCGTCGATCTGCGCTTTTGATCGACGGTCCATATTAACTCCGCCAATCGTTGTCGCCATATATATGTGTTAAGTCCTGATATCGCTCTTCGCCATCGCAGTTCTTAAGTAGATCCCGCCAATCTCTGCCGAAGGTTTATTGCCAATTGCGATTGCCGATCCGATCTGGACTGTTGATCGGCCAGATCAGATGGCTACTGTGTATTATTGGTTCTGCCTCCGTTACTTTGTTTTTTTCATTAATTTCACAGGTTTGCCTCCCGATAGTGTATTAAAAGGTTGCCTTATGCGATTTCTCCTTGGTTTTTGGCACGATTTTTGTAGTTTTGAAGACATAGAGAGTGTTTCTTGGATCCATTTGGATCAATAAGTAACCGACTCTTCCCAACCACTGACATCCCGGTCACTCTGGAAGCCTCGTGATGTTGAAGCTGCCTTTGTTGCTAACTCGTGCTCCCTCTGCTGCCATTGCGTTGCTGCAACCTCTTTTGTGCCTCTCGCACTGCTAGACTTCTACTGCGCTGCTATAGGCTTCTCGACTCTAGCCCTGCCTTGCTGCTCCACCACACTTTTCTCCACCAGACACCTGTCATCATGCTACTGTCGTTAAGGGCTCCCTTAGACGGATGTGATCCAAGAGTTTGGGCACCTCAAGGACCCTACCCCTGCATGTAGTCCTCTCGACTACAACTCTATGTCTCCTCACCTCTTTTCTAGAGGCTCATGAGCACTCATGGCACAATCGTCATCAGTCTCGACATCCTTCTCTGCCTTTGTTGGAGTTGCCTTTGAGTCAGAAGTTTCTCCCTTACCTTTCTCCTAAGGCACTGAGATGCATAATGTCCCAGCTGCCCACAGTTGAAGCACTTGACCTTGGAGATGTCCTTCTTCTTTCTCTTCCCTTCTTATCCTGCAAATGCTAGAGCTGCATCCTCCTCCTCCTCTTTCTTGACTCGAACTCCCTTACCACTACTCCCCGCCTTGGTCAACCTCTTGATCTCTTCTTGTTGAAGAGATGCCCACATCTCTTCCCAATTGTGGAGAGTTACTCCGCCCAAAGTGCTTTGGACAAACGTCTCCCAGTCCTCAGAGACTGCATTCAGAGCAGTCCTAACCATAAAATTTGGATCCAGTGTAGACACCACTGAAGTAAGTTGATCGCGAATTCCTTGCAACTTGAGGAGGAAGTGATCTATCTCCTCTCCTTTCTACATCTGATATGACCTCAGCTGATTTTCCAATAACAACTTCCGCTGCACAGAAGAGCACTGGTATAAGGTGGTCAACGCCTCCCACATCTCCCTTGTAGTCTTCTTCTCAGCAATATGTGGTATGACATGATCTTTGACCCCATCTAGGATCATGCATTTTGCCTTCACCTTCACCTCGACCTCCTCATACTTCTCATTAGCATTTGGGTCAACTGGGACAGCTACAGTTTTCAAGGCATAGTCCTTGATGCGATGTTTATCTATGATTGCCAAGATCCTGGCCTTCCATATGGAAAAATTGGAAGCCCCGTCCAATCTGTCCTGATACCTCAATCTGTTCACTGTCATCTCTGCTCCTCTTCTAGACTCCCTCTGAGTCTTGGCTTCCCTCCTCGAAATCAGCCAACTGTCGAATCACTCCTCTCTAATCCCCCTTTGCAACTACAACTCAGATCTGAACTTCTTAGCGAGAAATCCGTCGAGGTAGTGCTTCCCCCTACCTTGATTCCATCTCCTTAGACACTATTCTGCACAGACATAAACAACATCTCACTAGCTCCTTAAATCACAATATGCACAACTCCCTTAGCCCCGACAACTGAAGAATCTAAGCCTTTCTGGCTTTGTGCAATCACAGTGAGAGCTAGATCAGCTCCTCCTGGCCTCAACGTCAATCCTTCCTGACTGAGAAAGATGATCGAGCACTACGTAGCCCTGATTTGTCCCCCTTCTGCCTCTGCGTTGCCCTGGACTGTTGACGCAGCTACTGCGTGGGCTCCTCCCATCTATTGCGTCTTTCCTTCTTGGCTCAGAATGCTGATGCAGGCTCTGTGTGAGCCTCCGTGTCACCCTCTTTGCACCACTTCACTCCTCCTCTTGCCTCTTCATCTCTGGAACAACGCTGTCTCTCGGGACAACTACTTCTTTATTGCAAATCCTCAGATTTCTTCTACTGGTGTCTTCAGTCCTCCTTGATCTGCAATCGCTCTTATACCATGTGAAAATTTCTGAATCTGACACTTCAAAAACCCCTACTGCAATATCTGGTTTACTATCTCCTACTTGTTCTTTACATTAACAAGTTATTTAAATGCATAAATATCGAAGTAAACACAAATGAAGCCTTCACAAATATATAGATCAACAACTGAAATAAACTAAGACAACACAAGGGACACCGTTATTTTTGGACAATCGTCCCCGGAAAACCCAATGCGGAAAAATTGATGCAGCATATAGAGGGTTTTATTGTTAAGCAGATTCTGAATACAAATAGGGTGCCAGAAATGGCTCACCCTTCAGAAAATATCCTTAGCAGCAATACCTCTATTCGGAGACAGATATTCTGGCAAATCAATTGCCGAATGAACAATCGTCTAGTGACTGTGGTTGTTCCTTGTGCTTGGCAGTGAAACCTGCTCCATGCACTCCTTTGGAACTGCATCACCCTCTTCAAACTACGTCACCCTCTCCTGGCTGATCTGCTCTCCGTCTGCCCCACAGAGTTCCTCAACGCAGCCTCTAAAGCTCTTTACGTCAACTGCATCAGCCTTAATGGCCTCTGCATCAGCTTCTTTGGCCCTCTGCGTCCTTTGCGCTGGCCTCCTTAGCCTCCGCGTCAACCCTTGCTGGCTCTGCGTCAGCCTTCCTAGGCTTTGCGCTACCAATTTTGGCACTTTGCGGCCTCTCTGATATGTATTCCTCAGCCTCCTGTCGAGCTGCCCCTCATGCAACTGATCACTTGTTCGATTTCCTCAGCAAACCTCACCCCAGAAAATCAAATTGACTAATCTCTTTTTGTATCTTGGTGTATCTCCAACTGACCCTAAAGCCTCCTCTTATACTTTTCCTGTTGACGATTCAATGGCTAAGATTAATTCCCTAATCAATGACTAAGATTAGATTTGGCTTGATCCTCGTTATTTAGAACTTTCTCACCCATATTATATTAATACACATTAATATTTTAATTTTCCTAAGTTTAGACTTAGGGTCTCATTAAAAATATTAATTATTTTAATATCTCTCCATCCGGGTGGAATTTCCCCAAACGATTTCCAGGTCTTGGATGTCTCATGTGCCTTAGCCTCTCCACCAATTTTCATGGCTAGAGTACATCCGATGCTACAAAAAATCAACAGCATTGTCAGCAAGGATACTGCTCGACAAATGTGGGAAGCATTGGCCACGTTATACGAAGGATCTTCCAAGTAGCGGAAGATGTACATGGAGCAAAAGATGAGATCCACATAGATGTAGAAGGGGGAACACATTGATCTGTTCCTAACGAAGCTTAAAGAAATCCAAGAATCGTTGGCAGTTGTGGGGTCAACACCTCAGTCTACTGAGATGGTGAGGCTGGCCTTGAACTCAGTCTTAGAAGAGTGGCAAGTGTTTGTCCATAGTATCCTGGGCAAAGAGAGATTGTCGGATTGGGAAGGAATGTGGGCCGCTCTTCAGCAGGAAGAGATGAGGAGAGACTTAGTCAAGTGCAAACTTGATAGTAGCAACAACAGTAGTGGGATGAAGCCAAAGGAGGAGGAAGAGAATGCAACCCTTGCATCTAAGGGGCAGCAGGAGCAGTGAAAGAAAGAGAAAGATGTCTCGAAGATCAAGTGCTTCCGATGTGGTGAACTTGGTCACTACGCTACATAGTGTCTTCTCAAGAAGAAGGACAAGGACGAGAAGCATGATCGGAAGGCTGCATCCACAAAGATCGAGGAGGAGTTTTCCATGGTCCCAGATACCTCAATGAGAGAGGTGGGGTGATCTAGAACTGTAGTTCGAAAGAACTACAGATGGGCAGGATCCTTGAGGAGTCCGCCTCTCGGATCAATACCTTGCTACGAGAGCCCAAATCAGAAGTAGTAGGATGGACCAGTGTTAGTTGGTGTAGAAGACTCCGGAGTGACAGTTGAAGTGGCTAGGAGCACCAGAGACTGAGCAACGTAGAGCAAAGTTGGTAGCGGTGCAGAGTCAGCAGCAACGCAGAGGCTTCAGAGAATCAACGCGGAGACTAGCAGTAATTAGAACTCTAGCGACAGATGCATCATGCTGAACACCTGTTCAATATTTTTGGATGTTTTTTTGTCGTTGATGCACAACAACAACAATTGGATAAGGTTGCACTGCAAATGTAGTGTTGGTAGTGATAGGGCCAGCAACAACACATATGCATAACTTATGAGGGTTGCAATACATATGCAATGTTGGAAGTGGCAGTGTCAGCAACTATACAGATGTAGCATTTGTGTAGTAGTTGGTGGGCAATGATGTTAGACATCAACAACGCAGAGGGAGATGTTACAAACTCTGGGTGATGATTCAGCAGGTTCATTACTAGAGCACATTCCTCGCTAAGAGGGAGTGTTGATTTCTTGTAGCATCAGATGTGTTCTAAGCCTCAAAATTTGCAGGGAGGTTTGGACACATGTATTCCACAATACCTAGAAATCGTTTTGGGAAATTCCACCCAGAGATAGTTTTATTAAAATAATTAACTATTTTTAATGGGTGCCTAAGTCTAAACTTAGGAAATTAAAATAATTAAAGGGTATTAATCAAACCATGGGTGAAACTTCTAGAAGAAGATGAGGATCAAGCCAAAATGATCTGAGCCATTGATTAGAATCCAATTTCGGTCGTTGGTTCTCAACGAGAAGATTATAAGAGGAGGCTTGATGGGCATTTGGAAGATACATCAGTGAGAGATCAAGAGATCGAATTTCTCAGAAAGGGCAATGCAACAGTTCCTAGAGAATCATTTGAGGAGATTTCTTGCAGTGAGGGGTAGGGATAGTTCTGGTTGGAGAATTTCCTGATCTGGGAATACATCGCAGAGTCGGTAGAGAGAGATCTAGAAGAGGAAACGCAGAGGCTACGCTGGGCAGCATAGGCTAACGCAGAGCTTGAGAGGAGATCCATATTTTGTTGGAGAAGTCGAGTTCTACAAACCAGACACCAGGGTGTGAGACTGGGAGGGCAGAATTTGAAGTCTTAGAGGCAAATCAATATGTAGAAGGAGTGATGCAGTCCCCAGAAGGTGTGATGCAGGGCCTACGCAGAGGCAACAAGGGACTAGCCATTCTGTGGCTGGATCAATCAGGATCACCAGTGAGTGTGAGGTATATCTCACTCATGTCTCTGTCAGTCATATTCTCTATGTTTGATAGCCAACAAGACATCCAAAGACTGTATTCAAAAAACTACTGCTTAATAATACAAACCCTCAGTTGTTGTGCCAGTTTTCCCGCATTGGGATTTGTGGGGACATTTGTCCAAAAAATAACGGTGTAATGTGTTGTGTATTTCTTTCTTGCTCAGTTTCTTGTTTCCACATATAATTTTAATTGGTGAAGGCTGCAGTGTATTAGTTTCGGTATTTGTTGTAGGAAGCAGTAAATAATTTGTTCAATAATTAACAAATTGAAGGAACTTAATCAGTTGTTGTAGTAGAAATTTGGGCTTCCAAATTTTCACAACCATAACAGGGTTGAATGTTTGAAGGTTTTTCCTCAACTACAGTGGATATTTTAGGCATGTATCTGTCTCCGACCAGTCCATTTTCTTCCATTGTTTCGGCTACAAGTTTCCCCAACTTCTATGGGTTCTTACCAACCATAGCCACATGGGAAAATCTTGCCATAATAGCCATACTAGCGATAACAACTTTGCCAACAAGGGGAAAACATTCCTCTCCTCATGATTGGTTGCCTCATCATAATGCAAGAATGCATGGAAAGGATGTTGGAAAATATTTCCCTGCATGAGATCTCTCTTCCCAAGGATAAGATGCTTGCACTTAGATAACACCCACATGTCAAAGGTTGATATGAAAGTTGTAAGGAAACATGGGTAGAAAAGGTGGTACTTGCAAAGGACAATAACGAGGTAAAATCACCTAACAATCCCCTTTCCTCTTCCCCTCTTGTGGTATCATATTCCCCTTGTTGCTCCTTCAAGCAACTATATTGGTGGATTTATATTATTATGCATTTTCTTTTTAGATGCTTTTACATATACATGAGCATATTATGGAAAATACGCCCACCACATTGTAAACCTATCCCTCCACTTCAAACTTTTATATATTCACTAGTTGGGCCTTGGCTTGAGCTCCACACTAGGAATATTTACAATGCATTTCACATATTTAGTGCACATGATCATTATATCCCATCCACATGGATTAACTCTCATTTGGAAAACTACACTATATAAATAAATATATGAATAATATATATTATATTCCGGGGATTAAAACTAGGATATTGCACAACCTTTATTTTGAGACAAAAAATCCCAAATATACTAACTTCTCTGTGAAGAATGTACACTTGTTCAAATTGATCTATAATTTTATTTCCTCAATATCTCAAAAACTAACTACAAATGTTGCAAATGTTCTTCTTTAGTCTTGTTGGAACTTGGAAACGAGAATATTTCCAAGGTAAACAACAAGGAACATACCAATGTTAGATCTTAATACTTTTCTTAGCATCCTCATGAATGTGTTGAATACATGATTAAACCAAAAGGCATAACCAACCACTTGTACAACTTGTTATTCATCTTAAGGGTATCCACTCATAATCATCTCTAGTTCTAATTTGATGATACCTACTCTTCAAAATATTTTGGGAAATTAACAAGCACCTCATAATCAATCTATTAAACCATCCATCTTAGCAATTAAAATATATACATGATCATGATCTTGTTTCACGCTCAAAAATTTGAACAAATTCCTCATGCTCTAGAATTTAAAGACTGTTAAAATTGGCAACTAGGACCAAACTCCATGTGGGTCATTTTATTTATGGCAGCTGATATTTTTATTGGTTCCCTCTCATCAAGAGGTGTAGGATTGATCTAAAGATCATCTGATTCCGATAAGTATTTACGGAGATATGAATTTATTTTGATTATGGACCAACAACGTGAGTAGGCTCAGAAGCGCAATAGACGTGTCTATTCATCATCCACATTTTAGTATAAATTGGTGAGGACTTGAAGTCATTTTACACATGTATTTTTGAGGTGATCTCCTCTCCACGTCTTGGGTTTTTGGAGAAGGAGAGAATCAGAGATTACGTTGGCCTATGTACAAATGATGCCCTAGATCTAAAATGCAGAAGCAATGGTCATGAAGAAGTCTATACGCAACAAGAAGAATAAGGGAGATCTTACCATACTTTAAACGCTGTGATGAACTACAACCCTATGCAGCCCTAAACACAGGTATTAATATGTTGTCTAAATCATAAAGGATATCCGCAGTAATATAAAGGGAGCCACAGTGATCAAGGGTAGCTGCAGTCAACTCTGCAGTAGGGTATTGACTGTACCATGGTTTTAGGTGCAGTCATGGCTTCATGAAGGACGCAGCAAATCGTTGACACTCAGCATCCCGTATTGCATGCGGATCAGGTAGCGTAGATTAGGCCATAGAAACTCCAGTCACACAGTTTCATGAAGACTCACACACACACACACACACACACACACATATATATATATAATAATACAACGCAGCAAGATATATATATTCGCAGGCAATGGCAATATATATACGTTGTTAATAGAGTCACATATACGCTGGCAAGTCAAACGCAGCATTATCATATGTTCTGGGCTCTCGACATAGATGAAGCCGCAATGGAATAGCTTCAGTGAAACGTAGCATTGAATACCAATACACTGTGTGAAGTACGCAGCCCTGACTCAATAATGGGATTGCGTGGAACTATAGCCTAGCTGCTTTGCTAGGCTGCAAGCCATAGCAAGCAGCTAAGGCTGATATGCATATGACTGTGTAATAAAACAACATAAGTATATTGTTGCAACATGATGAAGCAACGAGAAGGTAGAACAACAGCATGATGGGCACATTAGCAAGGTTAGCGTAATGATCATGGGCAACATGATGTATGAGATCATGGGCAGCATGATGCATGAGCAACATGAAGCATAATGATCATGGGAAGCATGATGTATGAGATCATGGGCAACATGATGCATGGGTAGCATGAAGCATAATGATCATGGGCAGTATGATAGATGAGATCATGGGCAACATGATGCATGGACAACATGATGCATGGGCAACATGAAGCATAATGATCATGGGCAGCATTATGCATGGACATCATGATGTATGGGCAGCATAGTGATCATGAGCAGCATGATGATGCATGATACAACATGATGGTGCTACACAGTAAGGTGCAGCAAATGAACGAGATGCAACACTATGATAGGTGAAGAAGTCACCTTAGAGAATCAGTTGAAGCAATATGTCTTCAACTGATCTCTACAGATTTCAAAAGTCAAAGTTTCGACTTCTATTGTAAATGTACTATCTCTCTCACTTTCTCTGCTAAACTTTGAAGAACATAAAAGAAGAATTGATCAAGGGTTTTCCCACATTGTGGGGGTTGTCCCTGGCTAGCGCCACATCCTGTGTCCTCTTGTCTTGGCTTGTCTTCTGCGATTTATGTTTATGTTATATCTGCAGTTTACTTTGAAGCTGATGTGATCGTTAATCTGGAAAAGATATTGAGCTGAATATGAAAATTGAAATAAATTTCTCTAAGCATAGAACATACCTAAAATTAACAAAGACATTCTTCAAGTTCCATCTTCCTTAGTGTTTAATCAATGTTGGCACTGTTACCCACCAAAAGTGGGTAACCAATAGGAGAAATATTTTTCTCCTCATTTGACAGCCAACCAACTAGTAACCCTTTGATGGTCACATACAACTTTAAATTAGAGCTCTCCACTTATGCTCTAATCAGTTCTCTCTCTCATTTGACATGCTTCTTGAAGGAAGGAGAGTTACCTATCGGAAGGTACATTAACCATTCTTGTAAACATGTGCTTTCGTTTAATGTTTTGGGGCATACTAATATGGATCACACGCCAAGATGGAAGAATGAATGCTCCTGATTGTGCCCTTGTTCCCATGCTTCACCTGGGAGGTTATCCCTTGCCCCTAGTCCAGTGTGACATCCCTTGAGGTCCTTACTTCAAGAGGGGCACTAATAGGAGGCACTAATTTATGTGGCATGCCCAAGGTGTTGAAAAATGAAGTGTGATATACAAAAGCACTATTTCTGAACTATAATAATTACTTTTGAATATATATTATAGTTCTTTTAGCATTCAATTATCTTCATCAAGCAATTACACTTCAGAAATTCAACCAATAACCAAGAAAGGAGAGTAGAGATCAAAATGCACAGGAACAAGAGACAAAGTTTACCCTCCAAGATCCAAGACAAAATATCCTTCAATTTTGTCCCCAAAGATGTATGTAATAAAGTTTTTTATCGATCTTCAAGAGGGCTGAAATTCAGCCTCTACCTCAGGTTCAGATTTAGGATGTGTTACTACTCAAACCAGAAAGGGACCTAAAGGGGTTCCTAAGAGGGCAACTGCTAGGTTAAGGGCAATGGCAGAGTCTTAGCCCACTGTCACCACAGCTAAGTCTCCCTGCTTTTTACAGACTTTCACCATTGGGAGGAGTCCCAGTAGTATAGGGATCACTTGTAAAGTATATGTCAATGGATAGGCGAGAAGTGACCCCGAAAACCCTTTCCCAAGGATGGAGTGAAGAATGGATCTTGCTTGCTCTTTAAGTATGGGACTTCGTCCACTAGCGATAAGGGGTGAGGATTGGAGAGTTGAGGGAGAAAGGATGGGCTTATAAACAAGTTTCTCAATCCCTATAATCCTTGAGAAACTTGGATTCCTAAATGGTCCTTGACAAATAATCTTTATTGAGAAGTGGGACCACCCGGGGCCAAGTGGACCTAGCCCAGGTTCGGGGATGGAATGTAGCAACCAATGATGTTCATACCCTGGACAAGGTGAGGGGAAAGGACAAAACAAGAATATTTGCTTCAAAAGGTTGAATTGATCCTATTGAGGTCTAGCCTTGGGGATGCCTAGGCACAATTTGATCCTAGATTTAGAACTTGGGATTCCTAGAGATTCCATTGTTATAGTTGCCTCAAATTTGGAGGAGAGGGAGAGGACACACCAGTGTACTATCCTATAGGAGATTGAAGTTTTTCCTTGGGTCAATTCTCGGGAAATTGATGCCTTAGGTGACCTAATGGGGCTAGACTTGGGGAAGAAGGGGAAAATGATAAAATAGAGGGTTAAAATGATCACCCGTTTAAGGGACCAGTGCCTAATTCACTTGGGGATAATGGAGTCAAGGATGATGATCAGTAATAACTTGGTTTCTTGTTCAAGGAGGCCCAAAAAGTCAACTTCATCCAATGTTAAGAGAGAGAAAAGAAAAGTGATCTTCAAGAATTTATACCTCAAAGCAAACGATGCAAGATTATTGAGACAAATAATCTCTAGGACATTTCAGTCATATAACATTGGCCCATACATTAAACTTGCTAAAACATGCTCAATTCCACATTTCAATCATGCAACAACTAGCCCTAATTTTAGCAGTATGTAGCAATAAGAATAATAACATCAAAATTCACTTACAACGTTATAGAGTATATCCAACCAGCATTTCGTTTACAAGACAAAGCTCCAAGACAAGATAAATAGCCTAAATTCATATGTCAAAATTCATCCATCTCCAGAAATATCCTCCAAGGAAAAAATGTGAAGTTCTCTTTATTAGAGAGATCCCCAGTCAAGTGATGATCCAAATGAATGTATCTAACATCAATATATAGCCTCCTAAGGAATTCGAATTAGCCTATGGTCCTACATTAGCCCCTAATGATAAAATAATGTGCAAATAATAACCCCTATTGGTGAAAATCCCACCAAACTAGCTCACAAATGTAAAAATAAGCCTCACAAGAGGCCAAATAATAGCATGTTCATGTCGTAGGGACCTCCAAAGGCTCAATAGTATCTTGAAGTGCCATATTGAGGAATAAATTCCTTGGAATATGATGGACAAGGGGATGGCTCCTTGTTCTCCAAGTAGTAGACCAGTGGTGCTCCCAGTGGGTCTGAGGGCACTTCAATGACCCCATGGGTTTCCATATGAATCGGAGATGCCCATAGATCCTTTGAATGGTCTAAGTGGTGGAATGATTGTTCCCATGACATCGTACAAGTGCTGGGACACCTACCAAGAGTGTGGGGCTCTTGTGGGGGCTTCTTGGGCATAGTGTACCAAGAATATCACCATCATCCCAAAAGTGGATCGCTAGTAGTCTCTAAACATCCATGAAGATCTGTGGAGTGTTGTCTACTACTGTGGAGGCCCATGACTCTCTATGCACACCCTACATGTGCCAGTGAGACCTCTGAGGGTCAGGATCCCATATAGGGAAACCAAACCCAAATGGAAACCACTTGCAATCCTGCATAAGATCCAATGCGTCCCCTAGGGTTCCAGTACAACTAGTCATTAAAATAATTGGGTAAAAGAGCTTACAAATCATGGATAACAAAGTTGGAACTTCATAATGGCATGCCCTTCCATAGTGGGCTTTGGCATGTGCTAGTGTCTCCAAGCTCCAAAGGGGGTTAGCCAAGTACCTTATTAGGTGGTTTCAACCCTTAGAGGGGATAGTATGTCCAAGGTACATCCCTCTAATGGGGGTGGCAAGTGACAAATAAATGAGATGGAATAGGGAATGCGAGGGGTAATCCTAGGCCACATAATGGGGCATAGGGGTAGCTAGATAAGGGGAAGTCCACACTTGGGTATCTAATGTATATGAGGGAACAGTTGTGGTACATGAGGTGCCCCGAACTTTATTTTTCCACCCTTCTTTATATTCCTTTTTCCTTTTATGAATTTTCTTTAATCAACTGCTCGGGGCTCAAAGGACAAGAGCATGATGTGTAAGATATAGCAGTGATTACCCCCTTCAGGGAAGGGCGATTCATTGCCCTCCAGGAGTTGGGACAATCATGGGCTCTTGAATGATAAAGGAGGCTCATTTAGGGCGTATGGAACCTGGGTGATGGCCATGGATTGGGGTAGAGCTCATGTATTGGCCTTCTCCCACGTGCTAATTATTTTTGTCCAGAACATCTTTTGCATTTTGTGGTACAATTCCCTGTTAAATGTGGCCAATTATGTTTTTTCTTCCTTTTTTAGTTGCTTCAACCTCTAGGGCATCATTCTAGGCCTGACCCAACGTGGGGGCAAGGGGATAGGGAGGCTAGCCCTATGTGGACCCAAAATGGGAATGTGGGCCCAGGTGGGAGAAATGATGAATGCGGTATAATGAGTGGGAAGGGAGTAACGTATGTGAGTAAAGGAGCGGGACCACACACCCAAAGTCATGGTTGCCCAAGTAGTACCACCCTCGAACCAAATGGTCAGTAAAGGAGATCCCACGGGACTAATATTCAAGGGTAACAACCAAAAGAGATCAAGGAGACAAGAGTACAAACTAAGTCCACTCTTTTTGCCAAATCCCCCCATCAATCCATATCCATAAGTATCCATGATAAATAAACCCAATACTCAATTATCCAATGACAAGACATACCTTTAGATTCAGGAGGCCTAGTGTGTGTCGAGTTTGATCTCATGTATCAAAGTGATTAGCTTCTTCAGATTGATGTTGGGAAGAATAATCGTAAAGGGCCTCTATGATTTCATAATTTAGACATTCTTCATCACCAAAAGCCTCTTCCAGGTATTGAATCAAGTTTTCACAGGATTCACAACAATCTTCGAACAAGAAAAATGAATCATGAAAGTTTCCATAAAAATCAAAGAATGTTGTGTGGAAATGTTTAAGAGAGTATAAGCTACCTGGCTTCAATCCTTCATACCAAGATATTGCTTTTCATCAGACAATCCTCATGAACCCTGATCCCGAGCTTATGTATATGCCAATGAAATTTGATTAGATGCATAATAGCCTCATCTTGGCCATCCTGGCCTTTAAACTTTGGCATCCTTGTTTACCAATCTATACAAGGAATACGATCCAGAAATCCATAAATATGAGCTTGATTCATAGGAGCATATCTTCGAGCAGTTGAATCCATTTTGAAAACAGTTAATTCACCAAGAATTTATTCAAACTACCAATTTTGAACAGTGGAGTCACCATGAGAATTCTAATTCTTTGGATTCTTCGACACTGGAGTCGCCAGGTGAAATATGCACAACCTTTCTTGTGTTTGATCACTGTTCACCATCAACAATCAGATCTGATCTTTGTCGTTATTTCCCAGGGAAGATATGATCTTTCATTCCCCGACAACAGCGCCAAAAATGTTAGTCCTTACAATCTCCTAGGCTGAAAAGGAAATCGAGAAGGGTAACCTCAAACCACTTCAGCTCAGTAGCTAGCCTTACTGAGCATGAGAGGGATCTCTGTAAGTCTCTTATCAGTGATATGACTTTAAAACAAATGAATTTTAGGCTAGATATGTGTATTTGTTTGTCTGTTTGTGAAAATTTGGTTTTTAGGATTTGTTGAACTTAGGGTTTGGAGCCACAAATAGGTCTTGGCTGTAGGAGTGCAGGAGAAAATATGAGAAGGAGCTAGGTATCAAAAGCCATGGTGTATTTTGAGTATTGTTAGTGTAGTATAGAGGATATAGTATGGAAGAAACTAATGAGCATAAATAAACATGATTTCATTATCTTAGGAAGACATACACATAACTATGAAAACCAGATAACAAAGTTTGAAAAACAAGAATTATGTGTATTTTATTGTAAGGCATCCATAGAAAGAAGAGATATAATGTAGATAAATATGTTTAGACCATTAGAAAACAAAAAGAATGAAGTGCAAGCACCATGAACTCACTGGGCTAGAGTTCCTTGAAAATAGTTGCAACCTGTGTCTGTATTACCTGAAAAGATGATTGCATGCAAGCTTCTTTCACAAAAAGTTCAACCCTCTTCTCCTCAAGAGAAATGATACATATAGATTTTCCTAGACCGCTTGCCCACCTTTAGGAGTCAAATTCCTTAGTGGAGGCACTGACTCCAAGATTCTCTCAACCAACAGGTGAGAGTAACATCAAAAACAACCTATGATGTACATTTATTCATGCCTACATGACCTAGCCTTGAAACTAGTGCCATTACATAGAGAATCTTGACTTTCACTGAGTCAAACTAGAAACTAGAAATTTTAGATAGTGAAATTTTCCAATTAAAACACAGAAAAGTGTAGAAACGCAACATCGACTTTGAGCTGATTTTCAAGTGCCTTCTAGCGATCAAAATGAAAAACTGAGAGAACGGTCAACTAGCCCTTCTAGTCTAGTTTCCAGAACAATTTTAATTTTTGAATTTGGACCATGGGAAGACCTTTAAAAATCCATTCTCCCAAGGTCACTCCAGAACGCAATGCCTATCAAAAAATGGTCCAGAATGCTAGTTTTTTGCCACTTTTTTGCCTTTTTCTCCAAAATTGAGCCACCTCTGCAAAATCTGGGAAAATGGGTTTTTAGAGAATGGCAAGAGCTTTCCAAAAATGTATAACTTTCCTCAAATGGAGACCTAAGGAAAAAGCACAGCGCCAAGGCATTGCGCTTCTGGAGCAACTGATTTTCTGAATTTAGACCAAAGTTTGTCAAAAAACTCAAAATGCTCAAAATTTGCTCAAAATTGGAGGGAAGGTGTAAAAATATGTTTGTTAAACCTTCATAGATGCTTCAGAAAGAATCTCCAAGTTTCCCTCATCCTTTTGGTCTTTTTTGGCCTCCTTGAGCTTATTTTCAAGTTGCTTTACTTTGACATTCGCGATCATGTTTTGAGCTTGGTAGTGGTGCGCCATGTGTCTGAGCAACTGATTATCCTTGTTTGCCTTCTCAAGGAGCTTCTCCAAGTGTTCATTTACCCTATTTAGCCAATATTCCTTATCTTGATGAACCTCTAGGGCAATCCTATCTTCTAGGTCAAGGTCCTCATTCAGCAGAATTTGTTCTTGCTCTTCTTGCAAAGCTTTCTTGAGGCCTCTTGTTCTTTGTCTTTTCCTTTTTCCTCTCTCCTTTGATGCTTCAAGCTCGCTTGATTCCATGATATCCTTACCTTTGCCAACTTGTTGCAATAACTTGGCTTTTTCCTTTTGTAGGATCAACTCCTTTGCTTTAAGTTGATTGTTTTCCTGTTCAAGGAATGATATGACATATTTTGCTCTTTCCAAATTGATTGCTAGCTCCTTGATTTGATAGTCCTTATCCCTGATTGTTTGTCGCGTGTTTGAAGTCTAATCCTCAGTCTTTGGATCAACTAGTTCAAACTCATGCTCAATTGTGTCTTTCTCTTTTGATGTCAGTTCCTGCTTTGTTGACGAAGGCGGCTTGGCCCCTTTCTCTCTGTGAGAAGAAAACACAAGCCTTTGCCTTTTCTTATACAATTTAGTCACCTCAAGTTTGGGTAGTTGAATCTTCTCCACTGTTTTGTTTGATAACCCTACTTCCATAGATTGTGCTAATGTGTCTTGGTGATGGCTTGGTGAAGCAATCTCATTTCATTTTTGAAACCCTAGATGATAGGAAAGGGGAAAAAACAGTGAGGGGAGTGAAAAATGAAATGATGGGTAGGTGGAGTTGATAAAATGGTAAAGGAGGTTTGAAAGAGGTGGATATGGATTATGGAAAACTTATGAAAATGAGTGGAAGAGAAATGAAAGAACAATGTGCTTGTAAAAGGGAAAAAAAAAGCTTTGAGGGAAAGTGCCCAAAACCCCTAGGAATGAACTAAGGTTTCAATCTTAGTGAGGTAAATTTATGTTCCGAGGTTGATTGAGTGGTTTGCATGGCATATCAAACATGTATAAAGGTGTAGGGTAAGATTTTACATGTTAAAAATCAAGAAAAGAAAATGGCCATTATCAACCCTATCATTTTTGCATGAGAAATTCACTGAAAAACCCTAATTGAAGAAAGCTTTTGCATGACTTGATTTTGCAAATTAAAAAGGTAAGTAAGGTGGTGTACTTACTTGTAGCTCAGTTTAGGATTGCAATAAAACAAGTGAACAAGCATACAAATTGAGTGGGTGAGTTTCAAGCAATTTTAACTACTTTGGCCCAAACGCATCGCAGTGTTCCTAAGTGCAACACCAGTTCTCCAAGCGCAGCGCCGGTCTTCCAAACTGCTTTTGGAGGCCTTAAACTACTCCAAATTGAGAAATTGATAGCTCGTTGGAAAGCTCCTGAAGTCTACTATAAGATGGACACCTCAAACATGTAATTTGGACACTCCATGAGGGAGAACAATTGATTTTCCCAAGGTTGCTCCAAAACCCAGGGTGTCTTTGACAAAAGCGCAACCCCAACTTGCAAAGCACTTTTGGATGCCTTCCACTAATCCAAATCATGATCTGAAGGTACCATTGGAAATCTTAGGATGTCTACTACACAATAGAGTCCTTACGCACTGCCAACACCTATTCCAAACTCCTGAAAAACTATCTTGAAGTCAAGTTGTCCAAAAGTGCAGCAACTCTCCCATAGCAAGTGTAGTTTGGGAATGTATTTCAAATCATAACACCTGTGCATAAAATGAGGAGGTGTTTGTTCCTTGGACTATAATGGACACAAACTTCTTTAACTTTCGTAAAATTCTTCTCCATTTGGTCGGAAACATATTTTGAAGCAAACATGTCCCTATGAGAAATTATGAGGCAAGGTAGTGTACTGCAACATTGTCTTATTTGAAATAAAACATTACCTTTACCTTTATTTTTCTTTCCCTAAGCTGCTAACTCCCTTTACCCACTTAATCACATGATGGACATGATTTTGGCAACATATGGTATAATGATGACACATGTAGTGAAACGCTAGACCATGACCTAAAATGAGGAAATTAACCATTTCATGACCCAAGACACTTAAATGAAGATATGATACCTCGAAGAAGACAATGACCATGATGAGTGATGAAGACCATGAGTAAGTGAAGCGAGTAGCAATGACCTAGACACAACAACCAATGACCAAATTTTTATTTGAACATTCACTAAAATGACAAAAATTTGACTTGACACCCTAACAACACCTTGTAAGAACATATTCGATCACTGGTGATAGGCTGAACTGACTGACACTAACAACTTGTAATAAAGGAATTTTAATACAAAAATTTCTCAATTCATCCATCATATTGTAATCAGGCAAGATAATTTGTTTCTCTACTCCTTCATTGATTTTCAACCTTTCTAGGAAAGGTAGTTCAATTGATATCGAGGGTTGTTCTATGATAGGAGCATCTATTGGAATTTCTTTTGTTTGTTTAATTTCTTTTTGAGGGAGAGAAGTCTCCCCTTCTTCTGATTGATTTTTGTGTTTTTGAAGATCAGATTTTGTTCTTTGAATGACAACAGGAGGTTTTCTTGGTAATACTCTTCCAGACCTTAATTGGACATTGTTTAGGTTTAATTCTGACCCTCCATGTTGTACATTGGTTGTTGTGGTATCTTATTATTAGGATTTGGAAGTGGTTGAGCGAGTAGTTGATTTGATTTTTGTGGAAATGGTAGGGAAAGTTGCAGGTTTTGATTATGAACTGGGACTTGTGGCAATTGATTAGCTCGAGGAATTTGATTAGATGGGGGTAATAATTGTGGTGGAAGGTAGGATGGTGAGTATTGTTGATATTGAGCATAGGCTCCATAAGGATTTTGCCATCCCTGATTCCAAGGTTGTGACTGTGGTAGAGCCCAAGGCTGCCAGGCTGAATTCCAATTACTTTGTGAAGACTGGGCAAATTGTTGTGGTCTAAATTTTTGTGATTTCTTTGGTAGGGGGTTTTTCCATGGTCTTTTGGCTATAAAGTAGAGAGGGTATACAGGTTCCGAGATTCCTTCATCATTGAATACAACCTTAAGACCTGGTAAGGATGGACATTCCTTTGTATCGTGATTATCTGCACATATGACACAGGTTTCTATGGCTTTTGAGTCTAAGGGACACTCTCTTAGAGCATGTTTCTTCCGACATTTGGGACAGAAGATAGATAATGCAACATTTTTGGAATTTTGCTTGTTTTTTATTTTGAGAGTGTCTATCTGTTCACTTAGGCTTCCTAAAATATCTGTTTTAAAGCAAATTTCCTATTTCTGCCTTGCTAACTGTTCCAGCTGCAGACTTGTTTATTCTCGACAAGAGAGGGTATCTAGGACTCTTTCCAACTCGTGCTTTACCCTTTGAGATATGTACACATAAATCACAAGTATCTACAAATGGTAGTTGGGAAATATCTCATTTTCCAGTTAGGATAAGGAGATCGATTCATTCATCTTTAACGGCTTCAGGTAAAAGAGCTTTTAAGGTTTCTTCATCCAAATTATCCATTTTTGCTCTTTTAACATTATAAACAAACCTTTCTACCAAGTCTTCAAGATTTTCATCTTCTTTTTGTGTCATTTTGAAGACTTCATCTTTAAGGTTACTAGGCATACAATAATCTCTATATTTGCCTAAGAAAGCTTCTTTCATTTGTCCCCATGTTGTTATAGAATGCACTCCTAGACTCATGAACCATTTTAATGCTGAGTCTTTTAATGTGGCAGGGAACAATTTCAACTTTTGAGCATCTTGCAAATAGTCATATGATCCGCATAATACTTCAAATTCAAAGAAAAATGTCTCTAGATCTTCGTTTCTTTTCCCGTGGAAATTAGGAAGAATCGAGGGTGATATATTTTTCATTGTGAGGGTTGTATCTTCATCAAGAATAGGGAATCCTGAAGGATCTTGATTTCCTCTGCCTCTACCCCCTCCTCTATCTCTACCTCTTCCTCTTCCTTTACCTCCAATACTATCTTTTTTGCCATGGACATTGTGTACTTCTCCTTTCCCTTCTTCAGCCATGATAGATTCTTCGGAACTAATATAGTGTTCTTCTAATCTTTCTGGTTCCTCTATCAATGGTTCTTTAGAATAAGTTTCCAATTCCTCTTCTTCACTAGGAATTACTAATTCTTCTCCCAAAATTTGTTCACCAATGGGGGATAGAAAGATTACTCCTGTAGTTGGGGATGTAGGATTTTCTTCAATTACAGCTTCAGTAGTCTGGATTGAATTTCTAATCTTGAGACTTTAGGAAGTCTTTGTTGACCTCTAAATGGAATTCGGGTTTGAGTAGGTGGTGTGGAATCTCAAAATCGTGGCGAGGTGAGTGGATTTGTGGGAATTAAACTTCTTCTTCGTCCTACAAATCTACCCCTAGAGTCTCTATCCCTACGCATGTCATGTTTTAAATTAATGATGGTTTTTTTTTACTTCTAATTGTACTTCCCCGCCAACGGCACCAAAATGTTTAGTCAATTCAATGTCCTTGAATTGTCAACCTGGGTGCGTAGACTGATGAAGTACATGTGCACAATGTGTTTAGAAGTTATTCATTAGGTCGTTATGTATTTGTTAAGATCTAAACTTAAGATGGAGGTGGTGTTTGTCAATTATATTAGTGTCGTAATTCTTAGAGATGTTGATTAAGTTTCCTAGGAGTTAATTTCTATCCAATTAGTTTGTAGATGATGTGAGAGTGGTTCTACTTGTATTAGAGTGTTTTGAGATTTTTGATCTTGAATCTTTATGCTGCAACACCTAATTCTCTAAGTGCAAAAAGAAACTTATTCTATCAGCTATGAAGAAATATTGTCTGAACTCAATTGTTTAGGAGAGAACTTCTCACTCTTTTATTTATTCAATTTTCGCTCAAACAAAATAACCTAAGCAACATCTACATCATGAATTGAACACACTTTGATTATGCTAGATAATAAGCAAAGGAAAGGACCATGTTGTACTAGGTATAAATCAAATTAGATAACAGTCTAAACTAGGTATAAAGCAAATTAAAATTCTTATGCAAATAACAATTCATTGGCAACATCATTATGCTGCATTGTCACATAAAACAAAGCAATTGAAGAATTAAAGGAAATCATATTGTAATTGATTAAAACCTACCACTGTTTCTAGGGGCCCTCCACATCGCAGTGCAAAGCTTCCAATCAACACAACGCTTGCACACAAAAACCAATTCTATTCACACGGAATTCACAAACTGTTCACAATTATATCATTCGGTGCGCACCCAAATCACAGTGCGGCCATAAGTTTTATAGCAGGTCTCTTGGCATAATTGTATGAATAATTTAAGCCTAATATCTCTATCCTATCTAAACTTATATCGCTAAACCATCATTTTTCTATTCCGAAAGTAAAACGATAAGATTTCAATCGATCTCGGGTTCTGTTCTTCATTAATCTGGCAGTTGACTTGGAGTTTGAGCGTGATCTCCTACGCTTCTCTTAGCAAATAGTTTCAAGGGGATAGGAAGGTATCCACGAGGGAGCCATCCTCTATCCATCCGCACCCTTCGCTGCTGACCTGGAACCTTGGAACCTTGCGAACAACAGAGACAACTACAGAAACCTGGATTAGCTGCGAAAATAGATGTAAGGACCCGATTTTTGCTATATATATACATTTTTTACAACAGCAAATACGACCAGAAAGAACCGCATTAAGATTTCAATTTATTCACACATACATTACTGACACTCAAAGTTTTTTTTTTTTTTTTGGAACATAACATAACATTTACATACTTTAAGCTATGCTCAATTAATAATGAAATACATATGTACCGTTCACCAGAAGGCGCGACTCCGCTCGCTCTGTTTTCACTGGTACTCCCTTGTTGCCAGTCGCTTCTGCGAGTGAAATGATGACGCACTTGATCCGAATACGAAGACCCATCGATTAACCTCCCAGCCTACTCCTTGGGTACTCTTCTTCCCCGCAGACCCCCGAGCTGTAATGGGGTTGTACAATGGAGGAAGACTCTAGCTGGCAGAGGAGAGCACACCTTGGCTCAAGAGTCCCCTCTCTAAAAATCTTCTACCTCACCAAACTCAATATAGCTTCGTAATCACTGCTCTAACATCATATCATCCATCCAACAATAGGGTCCCCAAAAAGTCCCCCCTTCTATGGCT
>APFE030816760.1:0-10819 GCA_000404065.3 Pinus taeda
ACACATAAAGAGGCCAAAAAAAGATTGGATCTCAAGGGACTAGGATCTAAAGGTTCTAAGCTGATGAAAATGATCCAGACAAACACAAAAATCAAAGGTGAAAACTACTATGAAGGACAACTGTGAAGCCCAAAGACACAAGATGTTCAAGGAGATCCTAAGGGGGAAAAGGCAAACCCAAACTCTAAAGGGATAAAAGGTAAAATAAACCTATCCAAGAGATCTAAAAAGTAATCGATGAGATCTAAAAAATAGTGGCTAAAAATGTTGAGAACCGTAGACTCCTCACTTAGCGAATCTCTTTCTACTAATGTGGAGGAGTACTCTAAACCCTATGGGGTTATTTCCTTCATTAAAGATACAAATCAAGTGGATTTAGGCCTAAGGGAGTCTCACAAACATATATGAATAACCCAAACCAATCTACAAAGAACACTCTAGGTAAAATTGCAAAAATTTTGAAAAAAAATCAAAAAAATTTGAGAACGTAGGTATTGACCTGGAATTTAGGAGAATAGAGGTTTTGAGCCAAAAATTATCTTATGCAACTCACTTATGGGGCAAAAGAGTGTGCTATGTTCCTGAGAGTCTCAGTCCACAGATCTCACACATATTTTGTCATCTCTTGCTCAACTGGTACTTGTGACCTACGGAAAAGATGAGAAACCCAACATAATCTGAAAATATGGCAAAATAGGGTTTAATACTATAAATATAAATTTGAGAGAAAAAATATTTGAATAGAACCCTAAATTTTTTTGAAACTTTAGTCACCCAACGTCACCATTTGTTAGTGTGAAGATTCTTGGAAGCTGTGCTAAAAACACTTCACTTAACTCACTAGGTGACAAGTGATCCTAACAACAAGTTGATGGTTGTTGTCATCTTATATGAAACATAAACAGAAAAGCTACAGTAAAAGAAGATATAATCCAAAATAGAAAGCAACAATATATAGTGTCTAGTATAATAACCCAATTGGAAAGACAATTTTAAATGAATTAATCTTTTATTCATAACACGTGCTGAAGAAGATATATAGATTGGTCTGTAAGGCCCCCTCTATGGGATGGTCCTTTTATATCATTGATGCTTCAAAAAATTGATCCTCTCTCTCAATGTGAAAAACCAAAACAAAAGTGAATAACTCAAAATGGGAGCTCAAGAAAAATGGTGATAATGTTTACGATGATAATGATCATGGTGAAGAACGAATGAAAAACCCCCCTTTATATAGAAAAGTATGGAGTTAATCTCGAAAATGGAGAATAATAAAATATTATTAACCAAATTCAAATCTAACTACTTGGAATACCTTATATATTATAAACAGAGAAAAGGAATTAAAAGGTAATCCCTTTATAGAAATATTAATCAAATAAAATAGTTTATAATATATTTCAACACCGAAGAAACGAGAAAGGTGTGAAATCAAAATAATTATTAATAAGGTTTAAATAATTATCCTAATAACAAAATAAGGAAATTCAATAAAATAGATTATTTAAATATCCTAAAGTGATTGGTCAAATGTACAAGAAATAATATTACATTAAATAAATATTGAGATATCCTAATATTCTCATGGGGTTTGTTTTTTATTAAACTGAGAAAATAAATTAAAAGGTGGTTTATTAATATTCCATAGTGAAAGGGATTTATTATTGTAAAGAAATAAATCTACATGGGTAAGGTTTTGATCCACCTAGTGAGAAATGGCCAGGTGATCATTTTTTGGTGATAACATTTTATATAATTGGTAAGTGTTCACAAATATTTTTACACGTTTTTTTTTATAGTGGAAACATTTTTACACTTAAAAGTAAGTGTTTCCAATTATGCACAATATCTATGATAATAAGGATTTAACGTCAGAATCCTTCTCAAATAGGAAAATGAGAAGAATATAACCAAAATTAGAAAATAGTTAATTTAGAAACAACATTGACGATTTATTCTTGATTTTTAGATACTTATTGGTTTATTTATCAGTTCACATGTTTTTTCTTCTTGTTTTGTTCAAAATCGATGTAAATCATGTAGTGGTAACTCTAAGAGGATTTTAACAATGAAAAAAGTGTATATTAATATGTAATTATAAATTCTCGTCATGAGAGGTAAAGTCACATTTAATATATTCAAATTCCAATTCTTGCAACATTATTTACACTAAAGGTAGTCCTTGTCCATTTATAAAATGTTGATTACATCTTTTATGGACCATAAGAGAAACAAATGGGCTTACATGGATGCATGAAAGGTTTAAATTTTTTCCTCATGGATAATGAAACAATTTTGACTTTTATTTTCAATGGTAATTATAGATAAAAGTTGAATTAATTAATATTTTTAGCTAAGAATTAAATGATAAATCATATGATGGTGATTAAGAGCCATTTGTTTGACTTTATAATAGACTCGTTGATGCATTTTTCTTTCCTATTTAGATTATGTAAAATAAAAACTTATTATGTATTTATAAGTACATCTATTTACAAGTATACATATCTTGATCATTTGAAACATGAGTAATATTACCTAGGAAAATGTGGAACATGATTACTGACTACTCGTGAATTTAGTTCTCACTGTAAGAAAAATCAAATATATTTCAAATTTGTACAATATAGATTGATTTTGTATATACACTCATATTATAATTAAAAAAAATTAATATAGCAATAAAGAGCCCAAAAAATACCCAAACGGGTGTATCTCTTATACTAACAAAAATTCACATTGCTCTTTAAGGGAGAACCTTCCAAGATCAAATCCCAACTACAAAGTAACTTCACACACTATTACATTATTATCCTTAGCATTAGAGAGAGAAGTTTCTAATTTAAATTGGTAAGAATTGTTATGAATATTAAATTTAAATTGCTTGAAAACAGCATAACCTTAGTGGTAAATTAAATTTTATTAAAATGTTTTTTTCACTATATTCTATCTACATTAATTATAAAAAAATTATAACTTAAGTTTTTTAAATTTAACAATATATTGAATTTTATAAACCAATATAGATACATCCTAACAATGAATCTACGAAGAGTTGAGAGGGATTGAATCTCACTATATGAAAATCTCTTTTCAGAATGTAAAACTTGATAAAAGATGTACATGTCAAAACATTGAATCTATTTTAGTGATTGATAAATTTGTGATTAAAATGGATCTATAGTACTAGTTTTCTATTTCTATATATAGATCAACCATAGTGTAATTTTTCATTGGTTAAATTTTATTTTTAAATAATTTATTATTATTATTATTTCATATTATTGAATAAGTTACACATTTTCGTCTTATTAAGAAGAACTAACTAAATATTTTTACCTTTAATTATTTTTTCCTCTTGAGTATTGAAATATTTTACTAATCAGGTTATAATGAATATGAATGAAATATCTAAGCAATATAGAAATATTTATCACAATTTTATAATCATAGCTTCAACGAACTAAACTTTGTAATTTATAAAAATATCTTTGCATTTTTTTAAAGAAATTCTTTTTGTGTGCAATTTCATATATAAAATTTTGATATAATTTCATCAATACATAACTATAATCAATAATATTTCATAAAAATAAACACCAGGATGATAACCATCTAACAAACATAAACATGATCTAATATACACATTCAAATTCACTACCATCATCTAATTATATACACCTCTAACACATATAAATTTCATTACTAGCACACAAATCTAATAATATAATAACGCATCATCATCGTGATCACATCTAACAAAACATAAGCATTGTAATCTAACATCATTACTACACACATCCTCAAATTAATATACATCTCATGTCGAATAACTATATCATATACACATCTATCTGCAAGCATTTTAAATGAACATATCTAACATGACCTAACAATATGCACATCAACACCAACATATAAATTAAGTACATAAACATGAACCAAAAAAAGACCATAGTAATATAATATATATATATATATATATAATATTATATATTATATATATTATATTATATTATTATTTAATTAATATATATATAAGTAAAATAACTACCCTTCATTATATGATACAATAGACGTAGTAGTGCCAGCTTGGTTTGCAATAGAAGATAGTGGATGGTCAAGTACTGCCTCAACTGCCGAAATCTAAGGTGGAGGAGAAGGTGGTTGGTCTGTTCTCTTAGGAGAAACATGAGCCACATCCTACAGCTTTGGGATATGATCATTAGATGAATGATGAGGAGGTGTATTACCATAAGGATCATCAACACCCTGGCACTGATCCAATGGGGTGGTACTACCAAAAGGATTATCGACACCCTCACCATGATTTTATGGTGTAGTACCACCAGAAGCATGACCACTACCTTCATCATCATGATTTGATGAGGTAGTACCACATGAAGACTCATCTGACATATCTAGTGATGCATGTCTTACATCCCTCCTCATTTCCAGTAGCTTTCTAGCTCCGATGATATGATGCATAAGAGTCAACATCTCACACAAACAATCCCTCAAGAGATCTACGAACCTAAGATCTATGTTGATGTCTCAAGCCCTTACTACACAGATGTTGGGCCATTAATATGTCATTATTATTTTCACTTTCTAACACCTATTTCATCCATTTCTACTCTTCTTTATCATGTCATTTATCATGGTTTATCATATAATTCCATCTTATAAGTATTTATGCTCTTATGGATAAATATTATTTCTTCTCCTTTATTTTTAATAAATTGATCATTATGCATGATTTTACCAATGCTGGTTTAGTAATAAATTGGTTGTAACATCACTCACCATTTTAGCCTCCAAAATAGTTCCTAGATTGAAGATTTGATCTCCAGCTCATCACTAAATGTGCCCACTCAGAAATTTGCTGGAATAAGAAGTGACAGTTTTGTATTGAATGGTTCAGGCAAATGGAGAAGAATCTGGAACATCCAAAACATGGGTTTTGTTCAGAATGGACCAAATTAGTTTTGTAATGTGCAATTTTCCCAAATTCGGTCCATACTAAGAGAAACGGAAGGTTCTCTGAAGACATTTTTCTCAAATTCACCGTTGTGGCTGTTTTTCAGATTATCTCAGTTGTAATACCAAATTTGACTTGTTCCTGTTGAATGATGATGGAAAGATATTTCAAAGATGATATTGTTGATCAATTTGTTGTGAACAATCCAATTTTGTAATGAGAATCATTTTTTAATCATCTTTGTTGTAACTTCTCTCTGCTCTCTATGTATTTAAATGAGGACAGAGATCAAAGAAGGAGATTCATGATCCATGATGGGATAGATTATGAGAGATTATTATGAGAGATTAAGTTAGGGATTATTAGTGATAGGATAGGATAGGATAGGAGGAAAGGGGGACTATTGCATTACCATTGTAATTCTCAAGGCTTTTGTTGTTGTAATGATTTCACAGTTTGATGATTAATAAATAAAAGAGTTGTTGTTCCATTATTTGATATCGAAGTAATTTCGGCAATGCTTCACTGGTGGATAAGGGCCCGGCCCTAGTGGATCCACTTGCTACCTATACCATTATTTTACAGTTCCAGTCATGTGATGGTTTGATTTACTTTTCATTGCTTTTGAGTTGCATTGCTTTCTAACTTCTCGTTCTTGTACATTTTCCTGAAATCATTTCGTGCATGAAATCGCAATTGGATCGCATTGCTATTTTCTTCCACCATAACAAAGATTTATATTCATTACAACTTAAATTGTTATGTTATTCATTTTGGTTATAAAGCTTCGTTGTTCACTTCAGATTCTGCCATGCATTATAGGTTGCTGCTTATTTAGTATTGCTACTCATTTCTATCAATTTCATAGTGTTGTTCATTTCCATTTAGTATTGTTGTTCATTTAGCTTTGCGGTTGATTTCCATTTAGCATTGTTGTTCATCTTCAATAATTTAGTATTACTGTTCCTTTCCATTAATATTTCATTTCTTAATATGAGCTTTGCTATTCCATTCATTTCCCCTAAAGTTAAGCTTTGTTGTTCAATTTTTCAATAGACTTAGTCGTTGTTCTTTTTTGCAAGGATTTGATTTCATCTTTTAATTGATATTACAGCAAGTGTGTTTTAGTAAGAATTTCCAATTGAATTTCCATTTCCAGTTATTTTCTTTAGTGTGGATTGAAAGATCAACAACTGTAAATAACATTGACTATAGTTGTCTAAGTTCTCAAATTGTGTATCCTGTTTATGTTTGATTTCATTTATATCAGTTGATAGAGGAAAGAGTTATCAATACTGCATCCTTGACTGATAAATTGTTTTAGTTTTCTAAGTGAATGATTTAAGTTTTAGAGTGTTAAGTTTCTTATAATTGTAAGTAGATTTTATTTCATGCATTCGTTTACTCTTTGCATTTTAAAGCACTATACTACAAAACATTACTCTTGAGAAAGTGACCGCCTCAGACTGAGTACACTCTTGAGATAAAAAATCGTCCCTGGGTTGAAAATTAATGTGAAGATAATTAGGAGTTAAAAAAACACCTTTTATCACTCAACATTTTGGCGTCGTTGCCGCGAAGAGTGTAGTCATTTCTAAATAGTAGTGTGCATCTGATGGGTGCCTGTTTGGAAAGACTTGGGTATTAAAAACGGAAGGTAAGAACCTACGTATGGAGCATGTAAAAGCCCTGCTCCCTCAACTACTTTCCAAAAGAATTTTTAAAGAACTTAGGGTAGAAATAAATGTTTGAATTTCTGTGTGAATGACTAAGAAAAAAATAGAAATTTTGAAAAAACAAAGCTCATGATTTCACTCAAGTGGTGATGTAAGCACCACCCATTTCACTAACTAATTGATAGGAACATTTGAAGAAGGAGCCTTGAAGAAACACATGAAGAACATCTTCTATTATGTTAAGAAATGGCTCACATTTCTACTTTTGAATTCCCTATCAAAGATCTAGGAGGAGTGACACAAATGCACATAATTCCCCCATCTTCTCTACCAAATTTTCATGGCTTGACAAATGAAGATCTAGATACATTCTTATTTGAGCTCGAAATACTTTGTAGAGGATATTATTATTGTACTAATGATCAAAGGTTGAAAGTGTTTCCTCTTACTCTAAAAGAAACATCTCTCCGATATTTCATGAGCCTAGGTGGGAAATGTATCCAAACATGGGAGGACATGAAGAACATATTCTTGAAGAATTATCAAGACTACTGCAAATCCAATGAAGATATTTTCGATATGATACAATGGGAAGATGAAAGCTTGGAGGATTATGTAGAGCAATTTCATCACAACCTTCAAAAATCAAAGCATAAGTATTTGGAAAAAGAGATCTTAAAAACACTCCTTCTTAAACGAATCAAAGATGAATTTTTAGAACTCTTAAATTTTAAAGGAAAAGGCGATGTTTTTTAGTTGTCATATGATGATGTTTGTGAATTGCGCATAAGGTATTCAAGAGAAAACTCCAACACTGGTAAGAATTCTAGAGATGTTTGTTCTTTTTTTTCCAAATCTGCTACAAGAACAAGAGACATAAGAGCTGAAATCAATGATTTATTTGAACATTTTAAAATTGATTTTATTAGCTCTCTAAATTCGCAATTAGATGTTTTGCAAGTTCAGAAAAATAAAGAATTTGATGAAGTATTATGCCCTCATTACCAAAAGGAGCATCCCATAGATAGTCGTTCTTCCTTATCTAGGATGGAAGTAGCATATTAAACAGATGGGGAAGCTGCAACAAGGTCAAAACCATGGAAATCATGGCCAACAGGTATGGTTCAAAACACTTTCTCTCCATTTTCTTACTTGCATAATCCATTATGGAATATTCATGTGTTGGGGCAACCATGTCAATCTCAATATAACCCCCACAAAACTTGTCTACAATTTTGGCATGGTTCATCTTATGATTACATGAATACTCTTCCACATCTTGTAGCATAAACACATCCTCCATATTCTCCACCAGCTCTTCCACAAAATCTTACTTGCCTATCAAAATCATCCACTCAACCCAATCAACTACATCATCAAAATGCTTCATTTCGTACACAATTTCTTGCTCAACTCATTCCACACACTCACCATAATAAACCAGTACAACATGCTTACAGTGTTGAACTGCAAAATTTACCCAGCTTTCCGACCCATTCTATCTCACATGTGCCATTTGAAAAAACTTACAATGAGATTCAAAATGTTTCAAATTCAAAAATTGTAGAAGTTATGGAAGAAAATGAGGTTTCTTTTAGTATGCATCAACAAGTCATTGTAAAAGCTCAAGAACTTCATGATATGATGGTTATGGCAAATCAAGAAATTAAAATATATATTGAAGATTGGTTTCACTCCATCATTTGTTTGCAGCATCATTTCATACTTCAACAATTTCCGGCACCATCTTTTCAAAGGAAGTTGGCTTCTCATACCCTAATATTCATTAATATGCATTTTTCAAATTTGGGTATGTGCATACATTAAGCCTTACTTCAAAAATGGTTCCATTGGAAGTACCCTTATACATAATAATATTCATTTTTCAAAATCAGAATAGGGTACTGTAAAAAATAAAATAAATAAGGACATAAATAAATACATTTTGTTTGATGTAAAAATAGTTGTTTTTGTTGCAACACTCTGTGGAAATCAACATCGCTGATAAAAAAAAAAATTAATTCATTTGTGTGTGTAGATGAATTATAATAGAAATAATAGTCTTACAAACATTCATTTTTATTTTTATCACCAACTTGGAAAAAATGCTTGAATATCATATTTTTTTTTGGCTTGTGGGCTTGATGAAATTTCTGAAAACACAGTGGGAAAGTCATGTTTTTTGGGCCCAAATGACAATATTTTTAAAACATGGTTCTATCAGAATTATCCTTTGATGTCTACTTTCCAACTCAATTTGAATCACTCAATTTGGATTTGAAATGAAAAAATTAGAACTAGAACATTGACAAGGTGTCTAGTAGGCAACTCAGGAACAGAGTTGGGACAGTCCATTTTTGAAGGTCTAAATGATTATATTTTGCAAAACTGTTTCTATGGTATATTCCAAGCAATTTTAATCACTCATTTTCAATATTGTATGAGGAAGTTATGATCAAAATACTGAGAGTCTATCGTAAATCAGCGCTCTTAAAACTTTGTCTTCCTAGCTAGTCCTTAGAGTATCTGACCTATCAATTCTTCTTGTCTTCAAAACATATTTCTATTAGAGATAAAAAAATGAATCTACTTTCATTTTAAATTTGAATCATTCAAATTTGACATCAAACAAAAATTCTATACTGAAAATAACCACTGTTGTTCTAAGTGGGGTAATAAAAAATGACTCTGTTATGCAGGTTGTTCTAAGTAAAATTGACATATCATATCATTGAATTTTTAAAACCCATTTCAATTTGAGATATACCTTTGAATTATCTCTCATATGACTTTGGAATCATTCAATTTGGACGAAAAGCAAAGAAGTTGTGATTAAAACACTGTTGGTTAGTATGGTCGACCACTGCTCTCCCACAGGTGACAAATAAATTTTACTTTGTTATTTTCTCAGTGGATTTGTTATACAAAGTAACTACTTGTTGGATTGTTTTCATAATTCTTAGATTGGGGGAACCCGATCACCTCTCATTCTCTTTCATTTAATATTTTATTGTAGGTAGACACTCGTTTTTGCAGGTCCTAGGAGAATAAAAAACGTCAATTTATGGACGAGCGATTCTTGAAAGAAATTTCAATGAAACAAGGGAATTTCATCCAAATCATTACCCAATGGATTCATAACAGAAGAAATAAAGAATTTATTTCTATTTTAAGATTCATGTCATGTCACTGCTACCAAAATATTTTTCAAAGAGATCATTTTTTCCTTGCCTTAAGAAATAACATCATAGTTGTTGTAACTTAATTTATTTATTTACATAGTGTTTTTAAATAAAATTTTGTTTCTTTTCTGATTTCTCTTATATTTTTATGTTTCGGGTGTTGCTTCCTTCAAATTGTAACCCATCCTCAACATCAATACAGTGAACAACTAATTTGTTTTTTGTGTGCTTGCATTTGTTGTGATGTTCCTCTTAAGGAAGCATTGTTGTTCCTCCTAAGGAACAACAGTGGTTCCTCTTAAGGAACAACAATCTTGACTACTCATATACGTTTGTTGTTTCTTTTAAAGGAACAGTGGTTGTTCCTCTAAAGGAATAGTAGCTATCCCTCTTTAGGGACAACAGTTCTGCGCACTTTATATTTTTGTTGTTCCTTTCAAAGGAACAACACTTTCACATTTTTGTTGTTCCTTTCAAAGAAACAACACTTTCACATTTCTGTTGTTCCTTTCAAAGGAAAAGCATTTTCGCATTTCTGTTGTTCCTTTCAAAGGAACAGCGCTTTCGCATTTCTGTTGTAGGAACAACACTTTCACATTTTTGTTGTTCCTTTCCAAGGAACAACATTTTCACATTTTTGTTGTTCCTTTCAAAGGAACAGCATTTTCACACTTTTGTTGTTCCTTTCAAAGGAACAACACTTTCGAATTTTTGTTATTCCTTTCAAAAGAACAACACTTTCGCATTTTTTGTTGTTCCTTTGAAAGGAACAGCACTTTCGCATGACTGTACACTTTTGTTGTTCCTTTCAAAGGAACAACATTTTCATGTATCCTGTCTTTGTTGTTCCTTTTAAAAGGAACAACAGTCGTTCCTCTTAAGGAACAGCACCCTCGCATGCATTTTTTGTTGTTCCTTTTAAGGAACAACACTTTTTCTGGGTGTATTTTTTTTGTTGTTGTTCCCTACAGGGAACAACA